>VYXD01014195.1:82747-143237 GCA_013397195.1 Hylia prasina
TTTTTTTTTTGTATATAAAAAAGGTCAGTTAATACTTCCCAGCATTTCACAAACACCTAAAGGGCTGAAAACAGAGAAAAAGGAATCACATTTCATACTTGGGGATGTTTTCAGAGGCACCTGAGCAAAATAAGAAGAATTCTGCTTTTATTTTCACAATTTCCAGCTCTTTGTGGCATCAATTTTGTAACTGAACCATGCACACACAGTAATTATTTAAATCCTGGGGCAGGGATAACAAAACACACACAGCAGGTACTCCATCCTGAGACAGGGCCCAAAAATGACAAGTTTAAAACACCCAAAACAATCAACAACCCAGTTTATCAAAGCGCCGAAACTCTCTAAGCCATTATCAAATTAAAAAGCAGATTACAGAAATTCTTAAATTACATCTCCTTCAATTTGGGGTAAAATTCCTCAGTCTGCTGAAGCAGTTTGGAGCCTTTTGGCCCAGATCCACACTTGGCCAGGATTTTAGCCAGAAAAGGAAAACAATCCCTAGAAATTCTCCAGGAAAACAAACAATTCCATGGCTGCTCCTTGTGCTGTCTGGATCCTTCATTCCTCATGATCTAATCAAATGTTTATCCTGACATCACCTGGTAGAGCTGAACTTAAGCAAGGCCTAAACCAATTTAAATGTCAATTCTTTTGATTTAGCAGAGGGAGCAGATGCATGAGAAAGCAGAATTACCACATCCCCTCCACCCCAGAGCCACGTTTAAAGCTAAAAATACACAAGTTTATTTTTGCGTTAAGAGCTGAGACAAAGCTCAGGTCATTTTTTGCCATCCAAAGGAGGTCCAGTCCTTCCTGGGGATCCCATCTGGATATTTGGATTATTTGCTGACCTACCTGAAGCAAAGGGATTTCTGCTTGCCAGAGCTCAGCAAAGGCATTCAAATACAACGAAATGAAAAGGTAAAATAAGGCAAAGCCTAAGACAGGTTAGGAAATGAATATGGGAAAAATGTTCACCTGCATCCAGTGCTGTGGTGAGGCTGCATTATATATTGTGTATAAATAGAAATAATCACGTATCTTTGTTTAGATTAGCACTGCTTTCAAAATGATCTGATCTATTCTGAAAATGAAGGAAAACTGCCTGAAAAACATTCAAATAATGCCAATCAAAGAGCCTTTGAGCTACAAGTTCCCTACAACACTGTTTTCCCATCAAGCTCCCCATGGAGTTGGATGTCTCTAAGAAATACATATGGCGCACTTAAACATTGTTAATTATTTTTGTTATGAATTGTCTGGGGCCTGTACCTGCTCCCAGTGATCCAGGTGAGATTTATCCATGGTTTCCATGAGGAGGGGTTGGAATTTAGGCTAGGAACAGGGAGAGGAGGGACGTGAGGAGAAGGAGTAATGTAAATATTAAGTAAGGAAGAGCAGCAATTGGGATTTATTACAGCTTTTCCAGCCCCTGCAGCTCTGCTTCCACCTGTCCAAGGAATTCCCAATCCCATAAAGAGCCCGAGGGTCCTGCCCAGCCCCACCTGGCTCCACTCAGAGCAAACTCCTGAACAAACCCGGGGATAAATCTTCTGAAGGACTCAGATTATCCAGCATTTTCCACAGAAGGGAAAAGCAAGAGATTTCCTTCTCCCTCTCATGTTTCCTGGGACAAACCATCTTCAAGCCATAAAATATTCCCAGAGCAAAGAGAGGAACAAAACCTGGGTCTTCAATAATCGAGGCAAGAGCGAAAGCTCATTCCAGAAGTTATTTTATACCTGGACTCACAAATAAAATTATAACACAATTATTGGAATATCCCAACTCGGCCCCAGCACGTTACTGGGACATGGGAACAGGCTGTGAGCTTTAAATAAAAATTAGATGAGAAATAATAAAATTGAGATAAAATAAGGGATAATTTCTCCGTGACCAACATTAAAAAATTAGCAATAAGAGCAATTTCAGCACCTCACTGGCCTAAATCATTTTAGGGAAAGTTCAGGGCGTGAAATGAAAATGAAGCTTTACAACCTCACTCCTATTTCTGGTTTTACTCTGTTTTCATTCCAGGGTTGAATTCGAGTTAAAACCTGTGTTGTATTAGGAGCTCCTTTCCCAGGGATGTAAGGAATGGTTATTCCTCGGGAAAAGGAAAAGGGGGGTTGAGCCCGGAGGCACCGACTGGGGTTTTTAATTTTTGGGAGCAGGACCAAAAGCCAGCGAGGAAAAAAACTCATCTGTGAGGCAGAAGTGCCACCTTGTGATTGAACACCGCAGTTCAGGAGGGGGCTGGGGATACAATATTCGGATTATAATAATCTCTCCCTCCCAAAACATCTTCAACCTCTGGAAAAAAACAAAATATTTGAAGGAAATCAGTTGGAAATACACGGATTTTCACGAGTGGGGGGCACAAAGCTCGCAAATCAATCAAAAAAAACCCTCATAAATGTTTCTGGCCCTCAGGATTCCTGAGTTTAATCCAAACTCTAAATGAAAATTAAATTTCCTATTTCACTGTCCTATCATTCATCAAGGAACCATTAATTATCAGATATAAAAAATTACATCTTCAAGGAAATTACTTTCCTTAAAGAATTTCTGTGATTGTCCACAAATATCACGTGGGAAGGAATATCCCACTTCCAAATGAGACCATTAAGAGGATGTTGATGGGGTCGAATATAAAATTAAGGATTATATTCCTTGCACAGATTATGAGAGATTTTACCAAAAGTTTAGCGAAGTTCTCTCTCTGTATTGGAAGTTTCCTTTTCACATGCAGGTCATGAAATCCCCAAAACACACTGAATGATCTATACAAATATTTAATTGCTAAATTAAATCCTGAAGAATTTCTCATATAAACAACATTTGTCCTGAAGATTTACATGAGAATATGCTCAGTACATCTGGATTTCCCATTTTTTGTAGACACATCAATCCTCTTGCCCAATTTCGAATATATTTCAAATATCTTCAAACATCACACTCTGGATGTGATCAATCTACACAAAAAAATAATCATTATACAGCAAGAGAAGGGAATTAAGATAACTAGTACAAAAATATGAAAGAAAAATTGTTGAATATTATGTTCCTATTTTTAATGTAATTTTTGTTCCCCATCCAAGAAATATTCACCTGTTAAGGTTTTTATAATAAGATAATAGAAGAGTAAATTTAGGGTGATAAGAGAACACTTAGTGTGAAATAATAAATGTATCAAGAGGCCACCATACAATAAAGGAGAAGTTAAAAAAAAAGGGATTAAAATACAAGGTAAATTTCCTAAAAGTTAAATTATTTTAATAAATTTACTCATTCAACCCACCTGGACCTTCTGGTTGGTGAGTACAGGATTTGGTTTGATTTATCTCAGTTAAGAAAAAAGACATTTTTGGTGAAAAGTCCTAATAAGCAGATTTAGGCTCATGAAACCTTGACCAACCTTTCAGTGAAGACAGTTTCCCTAATATCCAACCTAAACCTCCCCTGGTGCAACTTGAGGCTCTTTCCTCTCACCCTGTCCCTTGGTGCTGGGAAAAAAGATCCAAACAGGCTCCAAAGTGGATCCAAAGCCAACTTTTCCCAAAGGAATAGCCAAGGAATGAGGAGCACCATGACCTCAGTGGTGCAAAGCTGGTGGCAAATCACGTGGGCTGCTTTAAATAGTAAAATATTGAAGGTTATTTCTATCAAATAAAGTCATTGCTAATTTGATCCATCAGCACTGTGGAATCCAAATTACAGACCTGTCCCAGCCCAGGAAAAATTCAAAGCAATGCAATTATCCTTTTAGACTATATAAAGCCTCCCATCACCATGGCATCCAAATTTATCCTTTCAGGTGCTGAAATAGACACCTTCACCTCAGATGTGCAGCAGAGAGAAACTTCTGCACTCCACTTGCTCAAAGTTACTCCCTGGAAATATTTGGAAATTTTGTGTTTTGGTGGTGTAGGTCTCACTGGCGCCCTCGTTTTCAAAGGATTCCAAAAGCCAAAATTAACAAACCCCAAAGGAGTTTTACTTGGTTTTGAGGAGTTTTACGCAGAAGAAGCAGGAATTACACGGCCAAATCTGCATCAAAAGTGAAGAATTTTTCCCTGGTATCCAATCTAAATGTCCCCTGGCACAATTTCCTCTCATCCAGTCACTTTTACCTGGGAGAAGGGGTCAGTCCTCACCTGGCTACAACCTCCTTTTGGGAACTGGAGGGAGCAAATATCAGTAGGAACGTATTAAAAACAATCACACTGCCAATGAGATGTTGTGTGAGCTCCAAAATGAGTTATATATTCATAAATGTATCAATTTGGGCTCTGTTATCGGCACCATACTCTAAATGATGCCAAGAGCTTGAGCTACTTTTATGAGAACATAAAAAAAAAATCCATTGCACAACAAAATTCCAGCTCAGGAATGGACACGTGGACATTTTGGAATGGAATATTAAATGGAATATGTGGACATTTTTGTTCAGGGATTCAGGACAATAATCAAGATATATTTTGATTTTTGGAAACAATAAAATCATAGAGTGGCTTGGGATTGGGAGAGGTCTTAAAGACCACCTAATTCCAACCCATTCCATGGGCAGGGACACCTTCCACTAGACCAGGGTGCTCCAGGCTCCATCCAGCCTGGCCTTGGACACTTCCAGGGATGGAAAAAAATGTTGTTTTAGTTCAACAAAGACATCCTGAAACCTAAAAAGTACATTTAAGTACCAAACACAATATAATTAACCAGGGTACAGAGGGAAAAATATTAATCCTTTCCTTATTCCCTTCATCCACAATCATTTTCCTTAATCCCTGGACTAAAAACGGTTTCAGTGCAGACACTCAGGTGCTGCTGGTGAGAACGATACCCATCAAAAGCATTTCCATGTGGTGCTCAGAGCTAAACAGTTTTGGGTCCAAAAATACTGAGAAGGAAGACAACAATTATCCCAAAGGCCCCAGAGATCCAACTGGGAATGAGGTTCCCAAAAAATCAAGAGGTGGCAGCTTGCACTTGCTGGTAAGAGAGGAGCACGTGGCTGTAAAAACTCTGCAGTGCAAAAGCAACACAAAAACAAGAGGTTTTTGGCAGAGCATGAGAAGCCTCTTCCCCCACCCTGCAGAAAAATTTAATAAGCAAAACATTCCCCAAAAATAGCCTCTTGTGAGTTGTGCCTGGTCTGGAATTCTGAGCGCAGCTGCAGCGCTGTGAGGTTCAATTCTGAACAGAAAAACAACAGAAAAATCCACTTCAAATACAGGCAATTTTTATTCTTATACCTGTGCAAGTTTAGGCCACTTCAGAACCCCGTGGTCCAAAGGTACAAATGAGCAGCCCAGGAGGAATGTGCTGCTAATTTTATAGGGATCGATGGGATCCAGACAGAACTACATGGGATCCCCAGAACTACAGCCCCTCCTGGGGCTTAAGGATAAATCAGCAACTCTTCTTACCTTTCAGTATTTATTTGCAAAGCTTGCTGGAGTGCAAAATGGCTAAAGCTGAAGCTCCCATAAAACTTGTGAGTTGAACAAAGGAAGAATCAGGAAAATAATTGGCTATAAATATGCCATATGGATTTTTCCTCTTTTTTTGGAGGGTTTTTATGGGCTTGGATGAGCTCTCAACAGATAAAATTGAGAAATATTCCCATCTCACTTTCTTGAGGGGGGAAAAAAAAAATCAACCCTAAAAATTGTTCAAGGAGTAAATAGAAGCAATCCCCAAAAGCCATAACAGCAGAAGGATTGCTTAATAACCTCCATGGATTTTAGATCTTTCCACATCACTTTGCCAGGCAGCACAATTCCCAGCCCTGCTGATATTCCAGGGTACATCTCCTCAGTGGAGACAGTGGTTTGGAGCAAATTCTGGGGCAGAAGGGGTTTGGATGTCCAGCTTTTCCTCCACAGCTCCTCATGATCCAGCATCGCCCTCAGCTCCTCGCCTGCTGCGCCCCAAAGGGAATTTCAACCTTTAAAAATCCTAATTCCAAGGAAATCCCGTTTTTAATCTGACCTAACCCTGCTGGTTTGAGTGATCTGGGTGTTTAAATCTTGGAAAGCCTCATCAGTCGACCCTCTGGAAGGGTGAAGGATTTCCACACAGGATCTGTCCCAGATCCTCTGGCAGCACCACAGCAGGGGATACCAGGGAAGCAGTGCTGATGAGTTTGGGAATGCCAGCATCAAGAAATTCCCAAAATCTTCCAGCTTCGTGCAATACCCAACAAGGAAACACATCATAAACCCAGCTTAATTAGCAGCCAGATTAAGCTATAATTGTTCCATCCAATTAGATCATTAGCTGAGTGTTCATGAAGAGGAAAAAAAAATGGTAAATTTCTGCAAGTCAAAGAGTGAAGGCAAAAACATTTGCAGGGTTTCCAGCCCCCCAAAAGATCCTAAAAATCTCCGATTTTCAATTAACAATTTTAAAGGAATCCAATCCAAGATCCAAGACCTTGGGAGTGCTCCTGGTTTTCACTGAGGTACATAAAATATTCCCCTCAAAACCAAACCAAAATGGGGATATAATACAGCTGGGATATTTGGAATTCCATCATTTCAATGCAGCAGTTACCACTTCAGCAGGTCCAGTATGAAACTCCAGTATTAAACAAAGGGTAGGGAAATTCCCTCCCAAATTCATCCCCATCCCAATCAGCTTTGAGAATGGCAAACTGGGGAAACCGGTGGAGATTGAAACACTGGAGGATCATGGAATTACAGAATGGATTGTGTTGGAAGGGACCTTAAAGCTCATCTCATTCCAGCTGCTCAACATTTCCTGGTCAATCCATAAAAATCTCTGCAAGAGTGGCCAGGAAAAGGGAGTATCAGTGTTTCCACTAAAGAGAGAAAATAGAAATAAAAATCGGCAACAGCTAAACAAATCTGTCAAATTATTTCATTTCATGGAGATTTTCTTTCCTTTTTTTTCATGGTAAATTAAATATTTTCACCCTCTAAAGTTGCAGTTCCCTTTATTCCAACACGAGAGGGTTTTTTCCTTGCTTTTCCTACTTTGATTGTCTTTTTTGGCTCAGAAAATTAAATTTCATGGAGTTGGTCCTTATAGATTGAATGCTTTGTGCTAAACAAATGGTTCTAGTATTTGCTGGTGCTTTCAATAAATTAGAATTTGACGCTCAAGCCAATATTGAGCTGACACAAATTAGATTTACCAAGCAAATTTTTCCCCCAAATATCATCTTATCGAACAAGGGCTGTATTTTGCACCTGTCAGAAAATGTTTATTGCTTTATTTCATTAGCATGGCCTGTCAAGCTTTAATTTTAAATTGCCTGGCAGAATAGAAAAGACATTTTGCTAAGAGAGAACTCACTTTTCACAGTAAGAAACACCAGTTAATATGGAATGAAGAACCACTGGGTCTGCAGGGTAAATTTATGGGGTTTTAGCCACTTGGGACCACAATTTTTCCCAGTTATTTAAAACTCCAAAGAGGTTTGTGTAACAGAAGTTGTCAAGTCTAAATCATCATAATAAAATTAATAATAATTATCACCTGCTTTAAACCAAATGGATTTTGGTTGCAAGTATTTCCCTTCAGAAGCTGGGGGTTTGCTGATAATAAAGAAAAGTTCAAAACAAACATGAAAACAAATTTGTAGATGCTGCTGCTGCAGGAGATTTCTCATTTTAATGGCTGAACTAAAATCAATCTAAAATGGCAGATTTTTCACGACCTATCTGCACAGCTCATCATGCCCAAGAGGGAACACCAGATTTTCACAGTGCCCAAGAACCCTGCTTTTGGGAAGGACGCTCAAACTCCTGATTCCTGCTGTCTGAAATCCCCTTTTCCCATGATTTTTGGTACTTTTTGCCAAGACCGGAGCAAAGGGATTATTGAGGGGAGCAGGAGGGAGCATCCCACCAGGTCAGGAGCCTCCCGTGCCACCTGTAGGGGACTTTTGGCACCAAGGCCACCACCAACACCTACACAGGCTTTGAGCAGAGCCTAAAGTATCCCTGTAACACCCCAAGGGGCTGAAAAACTTGATTTGAAGCATTCTTGGTTCAAAAGCCCCCGTTGCCCCTAGAAGGGAAATGCAGCTCCGCAGCACAGCGTCACTGACTGCAGGAATTCAGCTTGGCAAAAAAAAAAAATCACAGCTCCCCTCTGAGTGCAAAAATAGTAAAAATCGGGTTTCAGCATTAAAAATACCTTAAATTATCCATGTATTTTGGACCACAAGGCCTCGTTTCCATGAATTGTTGATGGCTAATTGCTAAGGAATAAAATCCATCCTCTACAAACATTGCACTTGATGAAAACACCACCAAAAGCCCTTGTTAGCTCCTGAGGTTTTGGCTTTTGCCCACAGCACCGCACCAGGCGAGTTTTGCTGCTAATTTTAATTTCTGCCTTTTTTTTTTTTTGCATTTCTTTAAAGCCCAGCCAGATCTGCCTCAGACACGGCCTTCTCCAGGCTGTTGATAATTTCCTGCTCCTAAAGCTAATTGGCAGCACTTTTGGAAGAGAAATGCTCCTCAGAAACGCCCCTCAGATATTTGCTCTTCAGAGCTCGTCACCAGCTTTGTACTCATCAAGTACCAGAGATCTGGGTGTAAATCAAATGAAATTGCAGCCCTAAAAGGCTGCTTGGACACCACAGAGCTCACACGCAAAAATCAACTCATATCAAGCTCTTCCTGTGTTTTCCAGCCTTGAAAACCCAAAATCTGGTTAAAATTTATAGGGGAGAGGGGAAAAGGATAAAAATACTCCTCAAGCTGAGGAAATGTGGCGAAATTCCTCCTCCAAGGTATTTGACTTCCTTATTACTCCTCTTAAAATTCATCCACACACGAACACAAATGCCCAAAATCAGGGCCCCTTAGCCCTCTTGCATTATTATGTAAAAATATTAATGTAAAATTTATTATGTAAATTTGGATCCTGCACATCCCAACGAGCAAAAACCCATTTTCAAAATGTACGTTGCTGTTACTTAACTAAGGTTTGGAAAGTTTAAGCAACCAACCAGCAAACAGTGGTGTTCATGTTTTAATAATTAAGGCAAATAACTCCTTTCAACTCCTAAAGCCTTAAGGATCCCCAGCTTCCAGGCTGTGCCACCCTGCTGCTGTCCACATATTTTTATTTTCTTGGCTAAAAAATAACCTTGGCCAAACCCAAGATTTTTATATGATCTGCGTGCAAGGAGACAGGGCAGGAAAGAAAAGGATGTTTACAAGGAGCTCAAGCATTTTATCATCACTTTTCTGATCCCATCTAATTTTGATATTAAATTCCAGCACTGGCCTTGCCCTGCCAGGTGGGCTGGAGCGTTTTGCCATCGCGGCGTTGGAGGTGATAAGAGAACCCCGGTGTTTAATCTGGATCTGATCCCCTCCCTCCTCCTGGCAGCGTCCAGCCTGATAAGGGCTGATAGGAAAACAAGGTTTCAGCAGGATCTCTTGGCTGTTGACTGTGTTTCCTCCCAGCCTCCATCAAATCCCCATCAAATTCCCCGTTAGCGCCGTCAAACCGCGACCGCCCCAGGCGGGAGCCGTCACCTCCTCACCGAGTGCCACCATTTATCCCCAGACCTGTGACACGGAGCTGATGTTACCTGCAGGAACAACACCCTCCCAGATTTGTCAGTTTACTGTGGGGGCACCCGTGGCCGAGAGGTCAGTGCTGGGGAGGGGAAGCAGCAGGAAAAGCGAAGGCGTTTCCCTCCAGAGGGAGCGGAGGATTCGCTGCTGGGCCCTCCCGACGCTCCTCGGAGCTCTGGGGAGGGCAGATTGCTTAATTTAATGTTCAAACAAATGGCCCCGCTGGAAAGGGCCCCCCTGCGCTCGGATAAGACTTTCCCAGAAATTTAATTCCCTAATTTCATCAGGTTTTCGGGGACGGATGTGGAGGGCACCTCGTTTGAGGGCAATTTGAGAGAAGCAGAGCTGACGCAGTGTCAATCTCTTGCCAGGCTGAGTGGCATCTCCCAGGAAAACAATTGAATTTAGGGATGCAGCCTGCTTGTTTTAATCTCCTCTCTCTCACCAGGCTAAAATACTCTTTTACATAAGTAGCAAATATATTCAATATTTGAGGATGTGCGAGACTGAAAATTTGTCCTTCCTCAAGGAAAATAACTCCAGGCTTTTCAAAAATGAGGACTGGAAGCTCAACCATTTTCCCCAAATGAAAGGTCATCCTAGCCACTGCTATCCTAAATTTGATTTATCTCCTTGATTTTATAAAAACCCTTAACTTCACAAAACATTTTGGGCTAGGACACACAGAATTGAACAGAGAGAAAATCCTTCACTTTTGGGTGCTTCCCACAGGAAGGATGGTCTGTTCTTTCCTGATCAGCTTTGTAAATGTGTAGTCAGTGCTTCAGGACACTTTCAGAGGAGAAATTAACTCCTAAAACTAGTTGGATATATATAAAAAAAAAATTAATTTAAGTCTTTCTACAGCTGCTGGGATTGACTGAAAAAACAGAGTCCCATTATTATATATATATACATATATATAAAGGTAACCAACAGGAATAACCCAGGCCTATGGGAACAATATATAAGAACATCCAATTTCCAAATTTCCTGATGTCCAAACAGCTTAAGTATATTTATTTAACACCACAGTCATGATGCATAATCACAGCTGAATGTCCTGTGCTGCAGTAAAACACCTACTTGAATTCACTCATTAACTTTATAGGTGTTGCAAAAATATTAAATAAATTTCCTTTTTCTAGGCCGAGCTATTATATAAGGAACACAGCCTGACCTGATGTAAAATTAATTTTACATCCAGCAGCAAACGACTGTCCATACCATGATTTGTTGGATTTTGTTCTCTGTGAAGATCGTGGGCTGAGCAGGCTGTGACGTTAAATGTTCAGACAGACTGATGGGACAGTTTGTGGCTCATCATTTCCACGTCAGGGGACATGTTCAGCTGCAGGTATTGAGACAAGTGACACTTGGAGCTCCCAGCAGAGAGGCCACACAAAATGTCCTTGAAGAGTCTGCCAAGAAATTCAAGGTGTCACCAGTTTGACATTTCTAGAAGGAGTTTCTGGTTTAAGCATCAAATATCCCCATGGCTCCTACAAAATTCCTGGAGAAGTTGTGGTTATCTCCAGAAAAGAAATGAAATATTCCCGTGCAGAACATGCATTTGGGTCATTTCAGGACGCTGAGGGTGGCACTGAGGAGGGTTCCAAGGTCTTTTTCAGGCATTGGACACCTGGACACTGGCACAGGCACGTGGAGGTGAAAGGCAAAAATCAGTGCAAAGCAATCCCTGCCTACATTTTTCCACAGAGCAGCTTTGAGCTGAGCTTGGAAAGTTGGTAAAAGTAATATTTTACTTGTTTTTCTCCCCCTTTCTAAGTAGCAAGGAGGCCAGGCCCATTTAAATTCTGCTTCTGGCTTGCAGTGTGTTGGAACACAGAGAGGTCATGGCTTGATGCTGCTACTTTGATGATGGAAGAGAATTTTATATTTCGCTCCTCCAAGCTTCCCTCCATCTTCTGGCTCTGCAAGTCGATGAGTTGATATTTCTAAAGTGCACAAACACATGATTAGCATCGTTTTCTCTCCTCAGAGGCCTTTGATGTGCCAAAAATGAGGCATGTCATACAAAGTTCAGCGCCCGGGAACCTGCCTGACAAAACCTTCACACCTGGCTCAGTCACATGGAGGGCTCACAGGAGCAAGGAGTGGCAGGAGAGGGTGGTGAAAGGTCCCTGTCCACTTCTTCCATCCCCTTGGGAGGGAAGTTTTCCAGCCCCTGGGGAGTCCTACAGCAGAAGGTTTAACTTCAGCCAAGCATTTAATTTAAGGTTGGATTTCAGGCCCTCTAATACAGACCAGCTCATCCTACAAGGAGTTCTGTTACCAGCCTGAAATGTTGAGAGACAACTTCTCAGACTGTCAGCTTGTTCCCTCCTGCTCCTGACCCTCCTTGCTGTTAATTTGAACTTGGCATATTTAGCAGCTGTGACTCAGCCTTCCCAGAATGGAGCCGTGTCCCTGAGGCTGCTCAGGAGCCGCGTGGTTTGTACCCCAAACCCAAAAATCCTCACGGGGAATAAGTGGACTGCATTCAAAAAGGACCCTGAGCTTTTATCCCACCTGATGCAGCACCGAGGGCGCAGAGCTCCACCAAAGCCTTCCCTGGGCACCACCCAGCTCCTCCCTGAGAGGAGCAGAGAGTCCCTCACGCTGTCAGATGTCCTTGGAGGAGGCAGGGATGACCTTTCCCAGGCGCTGGAGCAGAGCCAAGTGGAGCTTGGAGCACAGAGCTTTCCTCAGAGTGACAGGGGACACGCAGCAGGGCTGGCACTGAAGGGACAAAGCTCCACCATCTGCTCCAGCTCATCCTGTGCTGCTCGAAATGGATGAGGGGAGAGAAGATATTAATGCTTTGAGCCCTGGGAGCTGGGGTGCATCCCAAACCCAGCGCCACAGCACGCATCACACATTGTTTCCAGCACTGTAATTATCTGATAAAGCTGTTAAGCAGCCCCCTGAGGTGCCATAAAGAATTCATACTTCCCACCAAAGCAATCGCAGCCACAGCCAGGTATTAGTCAGCAACTGGATGCTGCTTTTGGGTTTGGGGGGAGAAAAATTATATCAGGAGAGTCATTTCCTTGTATTTGTGAGGGTGAGCTGGCTGCACTCAGCTCTGCTGAGAAATACAGAACTTTTCTTGGTGTAAAGAGAGAGGGCCACACATTTAATGTGTGCACAAAGGTGAGGGTCTCCACCTTTTGCCTCCACCCCACAACGAAACCTTCTTAAGCGAAAGATAACCAAGCTTCTATGGACTGACCCCAAAATTAAAATTAGAGTTCAAGGCCAGGCTGGACAGGCCTTGGAGCAGCCTGGGACAATGGAAGGTGTCCCTGCCCATGACAGGGGTGGCACTGGATGGGCTTTAAGATCCCTTCCAACCCAAACCATTCCATGATTCTGCAATTAAAGGAGCCCAAGTGTAGACATAAAACCCCCAAACCTCGACTGCTTTGTCAGTTAAAGAAATAATGGGAAATTACTAATGAGACAAAAGAAAAATTGCAATTACAGTCACTTCAGATTGGAGCAAAGCCACCCTAGAAACATGCCACCAGCATGCACATGGAGAAAATTCCTGTCTGAGGGAGTTTCCAGGCACCATCCAGGCCCTGCTCATGGAGGATGCTGCCAATGACCAGGTGCTGCAGCACCTTCCTGACCTGTTTGGCAGCACAGCTCCAAGCAGAGCTTCCCTGGGGCTGCTGACCAGGAAAAAAAAAAAGGGATGGAGCGGTTGGAAATGTGGCTCTGGAACAGTTCCCAGGTTGTACATCTGCCCTGTATCCCCCCCTCTCCTGGGATGCTGCTGCTGCAGGAGGCACTGGGAGCATGCCTGTGGATCTGCAGTGGGATCACTGCCTGTGGGAAATGCTAAAGGTAAGAAGACTTGCAGAAGCTGTGGAAGAACGCTGCAGAAACAGAAAGAGCAGCAGAACTTTGCTGCAGCTGCAAAGCTTGGAAGTAGGAAAAGTCACGACAGTACAGCAAGCAAGGACATGAAACAAGAGTTTGAGTTTTAGGTTTGGCTGGGACAGACCTGAAGGCTGCAGGAAAATATGTTTAGCGAGATAGTAGAAGGTTTTAAGCCTAATAAGAATATTGTGTATTGTGAACAGAAAGCACACAGGCGTTGTTTGAAGCAGGTGTCTGTGTGCTCTCAGTGACTGGCTGGAACAATTGTCTGTGAGCTTTAGCAATGTGCTATTGGCTGGAAAGTTTATAAAATGCCCCGTGACAAAGAAACCTTTGGCTGCTGCTGGCAGACGTGAGCTGTTGCCATCTTTTAATTGTGTAATTCCCTCTTGTGAGGCTGATGCAGCAATAAAGGCTCCAGGAACATCTGCAGTGGTCCCTTCCCGTTTGTGCAAACCTCCAACACAGGGAAACACCCCCAGGTGAGCCCTGCCCAAAACTCCTCAGCAGCACAGCTGGACACCCAGAGGGAAACACCTCCAGCTCGGTTCTGGCTTATCTTCCATTTTTAATGTGCCAATATTGACACAGCCACATCTCCCATCTCCCTTCTCACCTTCAGCAGGCAGCAAACACAGGGGGTGACTTTGAGCCTTGTTTACCAGGGAGAACAATTTCAATTCTCCTCTCCACTCCTCTTTTGTCTCCGTTTCTTCCCTCCTATCCGTATTTACCCTCTGCTCTGGCATCACAGGAATGTGTCAATGTATAATTCACGTGCATTAAGCACCACTTTATAGGGGCCTTACAACCCACACTGACCCAAAAGGAGCTTTGTTCCCCCCTATTTCCAACACCCCTGTTGGAATAATAAACCTGGGTTTGATCTTCCTTTCTTATTTTTTTCTTTTTTTTGGGGACCAGTTTTGATCATTCTGGCTGTTGTAAAGCAGTTCCTGCGCCCAGAAACTGTTTTGGCCCCACCAGAGTAACTGCAGCAAAAACAGAGCTGCAAAGCAGCAGTAAAACATTCTGAGCTATAACATTTACACTTGCATTTTATCATTTCACATATGGAGACATCACCTAATTGTCAATAGACTCACAACAATTCTCATCAAGGGCCTCACCCACAGCTCCTCGGAGTCAATGAGACCATCCTATTGCCTCCAAATGGCTTTGGATCGCCCCCAAAAGGAAAAAAAAAACCCACCAAGATAAATTGCAAATTGTCTCATTAACTCCTCCAAATGTCTTTTGAACCATTTCCAGAAAAATAAATGAAGGGGAAAAAAAAAAAATAAAAAAAATAGTAGTGAAGCGCTCCAAGAACACGACTGGAGTAAAAGGAGAAATAAAAATAAAAATGCTTCAGAGTAGCTTCAGAGTTCTACGAGAGAAAATACAATCACATATTGCAGCTGACTCCTAAAAGGCAGGGAGAACAAACCCTGCCACGAGGCTGCCCCTCAACCCTTTGTGTCTCATCTCTGAGCCTCTCCTGGCTGCTCCCGTGGGGAGGATCCACACATTTCACCATCACAAATAACCACAACTCTCCCCATCTGCACTCGCTCCGAGCCCAGCCCGGAAATAAAACGGGAAAAAAGCCCCAAAAAACCCCACGCAAGTGACAAAACAGTTACATCAGCAGATGTGAGTTCTGATTTAAGCTGCTGTTTTTCTGTCCCCAGAAGTCTTTGTTTCACTCGGAGCATGTGGACTCACAACTCTTCCACTCAAGTACATAATAAAATTCTTGCAAGCCATACACAACAACAATGACAAAAATCCATATTAAGTTCTCAATTCCAAAAGCTTTCAGATGGAAGGAGCCTAAATATCTGTAAAAATCCTACATTGAGCTTAGAATTCATCATCTGGGCTGCAGCTCTGGGTATCTGTGATTTTCACTTTATTACATGCCTGGAATTGGTTAATTTGAACCTGTCTGAAAGCAACAATATTAATAGCACTGTCCTGAATATTTGCTGTTCACTGCTGAAATAAAATCATCTGCTGGGTGGTGATCATGAAGCCTGATTGCCCTGGTAATTCCAATATCTGCGTCCCTTAATTTCCAACTCTCCCACCAAATAAAGCCCAGGACAAGGGAGAAGATTCATTAGCATCACTAAATTTAAATGATTCCAACAATCCGCAGTCGCATCCTGCTGGATTTTGCATCAAGCCAAGCTTTGTTCTCCAGCTTTTCCCTGCTTGAGGAACAGATTGTGCCAGCCCCACGTCGTGGCTCAGCAGAAGGGGAGCTCAGAGAGAGGATCAGTCTTCATTTGTGACTTAAATGGTTCTGATGGAAAATTGAGTTTTGCAATTTTGGGAGGGGAAAAGTCTCACAAATGCAGAAAAAAAAACCAAAACCAAACAAAAAACCACAAAACCGAACTATTCTTATTTTTCTGTATTGCAAAAAGTCTGTGATCTTAAAAATACTGCAGAACAGAAGTGTGGGATAGGAAATGCAGCTGTTTATAAAATACAGAGCAATTCCTGATTGCTTGTACTCCATCAAAAAACAAGATATGGTGATGAAAAATACCTCAGCTTAATGACACATCCTGAGGTGATATCCCTGCATTTTCTGCTGTGTCAGGGTGAATAATTCACTTCCATCCAGATGAGATTTGCAATATACTTTGAATTTCTCTGTGCATTCTCCCCTCCTCTCCACAATACATTAGAACCCAAAAATTTACCACAGAGGGCCAAAAAAGCAGCAAAATTCACACCAAGCTGACCAGTTTGGGAAATTAAGCCGAGATATTTTGTATTTTCACCTCTTCAAAAATTTATTCCAACATCTGCCACCTGCCAAAATGCACATCCAGGTTTCACTCCACAAAAAAAAAATAGATAAATAAAGGGAAAATTTTTACGTGATGATTAAGTTATGCCACAAAAAAACCCAGAAATATTTGGGAGGTTCTGGTGTTTCCTTCTCTTCCTGAGTCATTGGAGACTTGACCTAATGCATTTCCAAAGGACAGGCTTAGCTCCCAATCCAAGATTCCTCACCAATTCCAATTTCTCCTCCAAGAATTCAGGAAGAAAATCCCAGTTTCAAAAGTTATCATAGAGAAGGCTCCAGAGAAGGATTTCAGCCATTAGAGAACATAATTACTCCTTTTTTAAAAAAAAATACTGTTCCTCGCATGGAGCTTGGCCACAGGCTGGAATTTATAAATTAAACCTTCACCGCCACCATAACTGCACAAAAATAATAATTATTTCTTTTTCCCCATGAGGTGCAATCAGCTGTCCCTGAGGAAGGGACACAGAGCAAAATCATTTGGAAAAGTTGGGGGAAAAAAACCCCAAGGCCATCAAATCCAAGCACTGAGGGAGCTGCCAAGGCCACCACTGCCCCGTGTGCCATCCTGGTGGCTTTTAGATCCCTCCAGGAATGGGAACAGCCCTGCCCTGGGCAGCTGTGCCAAGGTTTGGCACCACTTCTGGTGAGGAAAACTCACACCCAATCCCCTGATTAAAAACTCATCCCCCGGCAGCCTTTCCAAACCAAGCATTTTGTGCGTTTTCCTCTTCTGTTTCAAATCAGAAATCCAGAAAAAAAAAAATATAAACGGCCAAATAAAAATAGGAAACCTATTCAGAGCCTGCACTGAACCACACCCCAGGGAACTTGTAAGTGCTTCTCAGCAGAGCTGGGGAAAATATCTGTATGGATCACGTCAGGAGGAATTACCAGCACTTATTTGTGGCTGTGCCACCCAATCCTAACATTTATTCACTTTATGTCACAGCTTCACTTTTAATTTGATCATCCTCCTGATTTTCTCCACATCCCCAACACCCTGGGGGCTCCTTAAAAACAACACGTGTCTGGAGCCCAGTTCACAGGAAAACACCTCGGATAAATCCAGGCCAGCAGTAAACAACCATTGGCTTCTCCCCTCAGGTGCTGCAACTCCATTTATCCCCCTCCCAAAAGTCCCAGGCTGCCCCTCCAATAGCTCCATTTTCCACTCATCAGTCCCAGTGCCTGCATTCCCTTCTAATTTTTTATTTTTTTGTTTTATTTTTTGCACTGAAATGGAGCAACTGGAAGGCAGCATAATTTGTGCTTCATCAGGATCCCAAAGTACATCAGTTTAAATCAAAAATAAAAGTAAAATCAGTTTTGCTGGCGACCAAAGAACAGATGTACTTCAAGATTTTATCAAGGATCGCTCCTGTTTTGAGCAGCTGAGAGAAGTTTTAACAAATAATTTCTGACCTCAAATTCCTTTTCAGCAGTCCAAAAACATGTTTAGGGCACTGAGGTAAAGATGAAGATTTGCAGAGCACTCGCTCCTCAATTCTCCTCTTTCCTCAGACAACAGGGTGTGGGCTTGGGTTTGGTTTTGGGTTTTTTTTATAGCATGAAAAAAATAAAATTAAAAATAAAAAAAAATTCAAACAAGACCAAGGAATCTGTCACCAGCTTATTAAATATTCAACCAGTCTGGCCCAGCTGCATGTGTCTAACTCGGTATGGCAAGTTTGCTACTCTCTGAAGAGAGATTTATTTTTGCATTAAACATGCGTTCAAAAAATTACGTTTCAAGGGTTTGACAGGCGAGTTTGGGGAGTGGAACGGGATTTTTCGGCCTGAAGGTGTTGCCACCTGACTTCCATGGAAGTTTCTCACCCATCCTCTCCAGAGGGATTCTTCCACACCTGACCTCCAGTCCCCAGGAACAGAGGCTCTCTTTACAGCACAGCTTTTCTTTTTTTATTACAACACGTCTGCCATTGGATTAAAGATGGGTTTTTTAGGAAAAAAAAGAAAATTGCATTTTAATGGATTTTTTCCCTTCAACAAGACATGCAAAAATAGTTACCTTGTGCATTAAGTGACTATAAAAGCAGCTGCCATTGTTTCATTCACTTTTAGAACCTTCCTGCACACACCACGTCACATTTTGCACGTTAAAATCAAACCTGGTCACAGTGAAACTTCTCAGACAGCTGGGTGCTGCTCCTGGGACAGGCTCCACACACTCCCAAACCCAGGTTTTCTCCGATTTCCCAAGTGCAGCAGAGGTTCTACAGTCTCATCATTAAAACCATATTAACTGAGCGAGAACAGTAAGAAAAGAATTTTTAAATTTAAAAAAAAACCCCAGTGTTTGGACTGGGGTCTTGTTCCTTGGGTGTATTAAGGGATTTTGTTTTTGGTAGGTTTTTCCCATTTTTCTTTGAAATTGAGGATGAGGTGCAAAGTGCTGCCCGTAGTTTATTTACACACCTACACTCTTGTCATGGGTTAACCCAGTTTGGTTTTTAGTTAAAGAGGAATACAAAATATTCCACTACCATTATAACCATTAATTTCTCAAAAACCAGCACAAACCCAAATAACACCATTAAATTAGGCCTTAATTAAGTCTTAGTTAATTAAGCCTTAATTAATCCATGGCCAACAAAGTGAGCCAGAGTCCCCACTCAGCACCAACACCCCCGGGACAGCAGTGACTCCTCACCAGCAGGAAAATTCCTCATTCCCAGTGAGTTTTGCCTGGCAGATGTTGAGTCCTTCCCTTGCCAGGAAAATCAGCATTTCCCCACCAGCTCCACACAGGGAGAGCAGCATCCCCTGGGCCCTGACAAAACAGATCCCTGCCTGGCCATGGAGGTCCCAGACAGCAGCTGCCCCAACCCAAAAATGTCAGGAAAGTCCAAAAAGTTGTCATTCAACACCTCAAAACTGTGTCAGTACCATGACATCAGAAATAACTCCATTATTTACCATCCATATTATTGTTATTTACCATCCATCCATAACAGCTTCACTGAGACAAACTCATTTCCAAGGCTGCAGTGGGATAGTCTTTCAAAATTTTGGATTTCATCATAAGTAACCTCAGATTGAATGGGTTTACAGCATTTGTTTGTATTAGCTATATTAATTTTGTTTCTTAGTTTTTTAATGTACTGATATATTAAACACAGATATATTTTTATATATACTGATGAGAACGATGCAGACATTGTTTTCCTCAGCTTATTCAAATTATCATTCCAAGAGTTGCAAGAAATCACCCAAAATTAAGTTCTTTCCTAACCTCTATTAAACCATACAAGTCACTGGCACAGTAACTCCCAGATCCACTCCCTTTAAATTGCTCTCCAATGCTCTGGACGTTGTGGGGTTTCACTGAAGACATGAAAAAGATGGATTTGTTTCCATACCAAAAAAAATCCTTTATATTATAGAAGGAAATTGTCACTAAGTGCCAAATGCTTTGGAACAGCACCAAATCCTAAACCTGAGGTGGAAGGAAATAAAAAAATCCCCTTGTGACAGAAATGTTTTATCCCCTGCCCTGCACATCTCCTGCAGCCCAGGCCTGAGAATAATCCAGCTGGAATTAGTGTTCCTTGGAGGAAAATTCTGCTTTGCTGAGGCAATCGTGGATTCCTTTGGGTGGGGAAAGCCCTCCATGATCACAGAGTGCAAAACCAACCCCTGTCCCCAAGTGCCACATCCTGGTGGCTTTTCCACCCCTCCAGGGATGGGGATTCCACCCCTGCCCTGGGCAGCTGTGCCAGGCTGCACAAAGAGGAATTTTTTCCTTCTGTCCAACCCAATCTAGTGCAGCCTGAGGCTGTTTTCTCTCCTCAGGTGCTTCCACAGTGCTCAGGAGGCAGGAGCAAGGTGGGAATAGGGCTTTTCCCGGGTTCCTCAGCACAGAAACTGTGCTTGACTCAAGGTTCAGCCCCTAAATCATGCCAGGAATATCTCCAACCCCACATTCCCAGCAGCTGCTGCATCCTCTGGAATCCCCATTCCAGCAAGGATGGCTCATGGAATTACAGAGACAGCAGAAGAGGACAATTTGTTGCTGCCACCCTGATTTTTTGGCTCAGATCACCCTGGCGGGTCTCACCAGCTGCTCTTTGGTGTTCCACGGGGCCACACAAACCCCACAACCATTTCAAACAGCATTTCAGGGGCTCTTGCTTTTCTGGGTGTAATTGCCAGGTATAAAATTATAAAATACAGCTCATCCTGAGCCAGCAAACCCCAGCACAGGGCTGCAGCTACATTTATCTCTTCTATAAATAGCATTTCATAGAGTGCTCACCGTGGAATTTATACCACTTTAGCAATAAGATGGAAGTGGTGTTTTGGAAACAGCATAAAAATGCATTTTTAATCATGAAACCTTGTAAACCTTGCCTAGGATAGTGTTAGAGACAACTTTTCCTTGCAAAAACATTGGAGGGATTAAATGCTGAGCAAGTCATGGGTCAGATGTTGGAATGATTGGGATTCAGAAAGTGGCTCTGGACACATGGAGCTGTCTCAGCACTTTAGGGTTGAATTTAAAAATACAAAGCAATGAATTTTCAACGTGATTATTCCATAGATGCTTCTGGGCACTGCTGGAGGGAAAAAAAAAAAAAAAAAAAAAATGGGGCAAGGACGAGGAGGCTGTNAAAAAAAAAAAAATTGGGCAAGGTACAGGAGGCTGATGAATGTAATTCCAGGATTTGGGATGAGGAAACCTGAGCATTTCAAAGGTGGAGATGGCCTGGTAGAGCCTGTCTTGGCCAAAAATCATCAATTCCCACTGAGGAATTCATCCTCCTGAGGGCCCTGATCCTCCCTGGTCACCAACAGCTTCTTCCATCAAGGTTGGGCTTTGGTGGGCCCTTGTCCCCATTACCAAATTAACACTTAATTTTTGTTAAACTTGAGCCTAAATATGTTGGCCCTAACACAAGAAACTCCAAAGTTTTGGCAGGTCAGGAGAAAGGAAGTATCAGGATAAAGTCAAAAAGAAGACAGAGCAAAAAATAAGAGTGAAAACCCAAACACATCAACCTCTTCCTATTTTATCCATGGACAATGAAGGAATTATTTATCCTAAAGGCTATTTTCTACCCATTTCCCACAGTTTTCAGGAATCAGCAGAATAACGGGAAGCTGGTTTTCTCCTTTTCCCAGCAAGTGAAATAAAACCCAAGGAAAGGACTGAAATGGTGATTCAAGTCTAGGAAATCAGTGGGGAATATGTCGGGACAAAAAGCAAGCAGGATGTAAAGCTTGGCTTCCAGAGAGCACTGAAACCTGAATTTGTTGTCTGCACGTGAAGACTGAACAAACATGATTTCAAATTAAATCCTGAACACCAATAAACCCCTTTGGCCCAGACACTTTCACTTCATGAATTTTTTTTTTTTTTTTTAGGGGGGGGAAAAAAACCCTGAAACCCAAGAAATTTCCATGAGGAAATTTGCAGCTCTTTCCTTTGGAAAAGCAGAAAATCCAGCAGGAAAGGCTCAGTGAGGACATGCCAAAGAGGGTTTGGCCCCAGGGGAGCACTGAAGGACAGATATCCCTGTGCTTCCCACCTCTCCCAGTTCCAGAGGATTCCCACAACACACATTCCCAGCAGCTCTGCAATAATTCCTGAGCGCTGCAGGCTGGCCTGGCTCGAAAGGGCTGCTATGAATAATTCCATGGTTAATTCAATGGAAGGGCTTTGGGAAGAAAAACGAGGGAATGATGATCCAAAACGAGCCATTCCTTAAACTTCCTCAGGGCTCTTCGGGAGCCAGACGAAGAAGGTGCTGAGCCTACACAAAAGCCAAAGGGCAATGCATATTTTAAAGGAAAATCCACTGCAAACACCAAGGGAAGGCTGGCACTGACTCAGGGAGCTGAGCCTGGAGCACAAAAACCAGGAGAAGTCTCATGGAGCCCGCTGAACCCGAAGGAATCAGACGTGGCCTGGGGAAGGCGACACGAACATCAAATATTCCAGCTATAAATACCCCGCCTGCCTCTGGCAGAGACCTGGGCCACGCAGGGATAAGCAGGACAAACATGGAAAGGCTTCTGGGCCTCCCTCCGTGCCACTGACCATATTCCAGAGAGACAGAGCCACCGGCACGCGGAGCAGGAGCAGCCAGTGTGAACGTCCCACGGAGCAGGTGGGAATGTCACCTCTCCATGGATCCCACATTAATGGGGGGATTGAACGGGAGAACCTGTCCCAAAAACATCACCCCAGTGCTGCAGCAATAAGGGTGAAGGTGAAGGTCTGTGAAAAGAGTTGCGGGTTTGGATGAGATTAATATCCCTTATTTAACTCCACTCAGGAGGAAGAGTAGAAGTGGGAGGATCCCTGAGTCCATCAGCATTCCCCTTGCACTTTCAGTCATGATTCACCTCCCATTTCAACAACAATTGGAGCTGTGCTGTAAAATACACTGTGTTTTGCTCCATCACTGGAATTTCCAGCCTGACCTTTCAGGAAGAGCCAGCAGCAGAGCTGCACACCTCGAAAAAACGAGGGGAGCCACTTATGCAAAACTGGACAAGGGACACGCACCCCACCACCCACCATAGCTCTGAAATCACCGAAAGCTCCTCCCAGATGAAATTCATAAATTAATGAAAAAACCCTTCAGTATCACCACGAGGACTGACAGGAGTTTGGTGAATTATTTACTCACGGAGCAGGCGACAAGGGAGAGCTTGCAGCAACGTCAATACTTGACACATTAGTGAGTTTTCACTTCTGTTTTATCAGCCTGCTCATGTGCTCTCAAGTCTGCTGACCCATGTTCTGGGGCTCACTGAAAAGAGCAGCCTTGAAAAGATGTGACAATCTTGTCCGTGTAGAGTCAGATCTGGAAAACTGAGATCTCTTTTTTTCAACAAATCTCTGCTGCAGCCACCACAAAGGTGACTCAGAGAACAGCTGGGGTTTCATTTTGGATCTTCCATGACACAAAGCTGTTCACTCTTTCTGGGTATTAGCCCCAAATAAATGCATGTTTCAGGACAATACTGGAGTTTTGTCGTTGCTTCCGCTTCGATTTTTTAAATTTATCAATTGTCATCCTGGTTTTCAGGATTTTTTTGGGCCTTCTGATTTGTCTTTCATATTGGAGTCAGAATTTTTACTTTCCCACACTTTTACCATAAACAACAGCTTTGTTTTCCTGACTGTCCTTCCTTGTTTACATATTTTAGGTAGGAGGAGAAAGTTGATTGACAGTTGTCTTGACCAATGAGGTTTGGGAGGTGGGATTTCATCCTCCAATCCACAAGCACCTTTGGAAATGCATAAAATTGAGTTTTGTAAATAAACTCGGGGCTTTTCCTGCTTTGCTCATCACCGTGTCCTTTCGTGCCGCGTCATGCCAATCCATGTTTCATCAGTTTTCCAGCAGGGAATGTCACACCTCTGATCTCCTCAGCAAAGGTTGGTTGACAACTAAAGGAGCCAAACTCATCCCTGCTCTGCCAGCAAGGAAGGACAATAAAATAAATAATAAAAGGAAATAAATGGTCAAACATCTTCCCTCCTCTCCATTCTGCAGCACGGGAGGGAAGAGGCCACGCCAGAGCTTCCATGAAAGCAGAAAAAGCTGAGAATGTACAATTTTTCCAGTATTTCCTATTGAAAAAAACCCCTTCCAGCAAGAATTTAGAAGTTCAGAAGGACAAAACACTGAAAATGGGAATGCTCCCATGGATAACCAACAACCACAGGATCTTTTCCTTCGGCTCTTTAAATATGGACAACACCTCCTTCCAGACCAGCCTTGCTTCAAAGGGACAAAACCTCATGTGGCCAAATTTGGCGCTTTCATTAGAAATTTTTATGTATGTAGAGAGACAAATGAAATCAGATTTTGGAAGCAGGAAGAGGAAAAAAAAAAAATCCTGCATTCTCCTGGAGTCTTTATCACTCTTTCCGGATTAAACAGCTGCCAGGGTTGAACAGTGACCACATCCCTGGTTCTGAGGGGAAAACCCCCACAGAAAAGGCTGCTTGGAAGGAGGTATTTGGCTCACAGATATTTCCTGGAGTAGTTGCAGAAAGGAGCCTGTTTGAGCATCTCAGGTCACCAGCAGACAATTGAGGCACAGATGTAGAAAGAACATCGAGCTTTGGGGGATAATCAGATTTATTTTTTTCAATAAGTAGAGCGTATTATTTTCAAGTGGTTAACTGAGAATAACTCTTGCAGAAGTACAATATAACAGTAATTATTCCAAAATCAATGGCACAAAAGGGTTCATTTCAAATCATGTTATGATTGCTGGATTAAAGTAGTTATTATATAATAGGATAGCAATTACTCCACCTTAATAATTTCTGGGTTTCTGAGGGTGAAAGTGATAATACAAGCTACAGCAGGTGTCAAATTTTAGATGTTGTGGAATGAATATTCCAAAGGCTGGAAAGAAACAAAACAGATTAGCATATAAAAACCACAGGCATGGAAAAGAGCTAAAAATACCCAACTGCTTCACCCCTCTCGCCTTGAGCAGACATTCAGAGGCAGCTCGCTCATGACAAAGAGCACGCAGCTCAAACCACAAGGAGGCTGAAGGTTCTCATCACCCTTCTCTGAAGAAACTTAAAGATTTCTGGGAAGATCAGCTTTATTGTCTGTAATTCTGGCAGACCTGGAGCGGAGAATCGGGACAGCCTGAACTCCCAGGTTCACAGGACACCCTGAAGATGATGCCTTGAGTTTTATCTCCCCTGTATTCCAGGCTCTGTGCTGCCCAGGGTGCAGCTCTGAGCTCACAGCCAGGGTCACTCAGCTCTGCACAGAGCAGGGNCATGCCTCCAGCACAGCCGGGTTTGCTCTGATTTAGGGGTTTGTCAGCTCATTTAAGACTCCATTTCAGGGAATCTCCCTCACTGGGAATATTCCACAGCCCTCTGGACACAATCCTGTGCCCAAGCAGGGAGGTGGGAGCAGGGGATCACTGTGAGCCCAACCTGGGATTTGCTGTGAATACACATGGTTATTTCTGGGTTTCCTGACCCCTTATCTCACTTCTTTTTAATCCCAAGATCCCTCCTTTTTTTTTTTTTTTTTTAAATACCAGGTGCAAACTGCTCTTTGATCACATCATAAGAGCAGCACTTTTTCAGATGCCACCTTAAATCCTGCTTGGAAGACTTGGAAAGAATATAAAGGACAAACAACCCTCTTGACAAGCTTTTCCAATTCCTCTCTGTCCTGTAGCAACTTTTCCCTTATTCCCAGTCCCTAAAAGAAATCTATGCTAACAGACCTAAGAAATGGGTGTTTTTTTACAGATTCAAGACCCCAGAAAGAGGAACTGGGGTTTTTTTCCTTAGAGGAAAGATCCCATCGGTGCCCAACAGCTGCAGCTCCAAGGTAGAACTAAATACACACCTGCCTGATTAGTCTTTAAAATCTAGTTCTCTTGGTATTACAAACTAAATGGCAAGTCCAAATGAAGTCCACCTAACTCCTAAAGAACAAATATTTGAGCCCTGTCAAGGAATGCAAAGTCCCTTTGGCAAGGGAAGCAGACACTGAGGTTCAATACAGATAAATGTGCAGAGTTTAATGCAGTTAAAGCAAGGGAAAAGGAAAGTCTCTTAAAAAAGATAAGTTTGTATCGATTGTAAATTTACTAAATGTAGTTCAACACACGAATTTTTGCCCAGTCCTGTCAAAATAGGGAAACACAGAGGGAAAGCAGCTCTGGAAACACAATCAGGCAGCGATGAAAGGAGAGGGATTTCTGTCACTGAACGTTTCTGCAAGATTGATTTCATTCTGTGAGGATCATCAGTAACCAAATTATTACAGGCACTTCACAAAAACCTAACCAGTCACAGAGCCCTGAAGTGGAAGCCAAAAATACAGGGGAGATTTGATTAAAATGTAAACATCTGAGAAAACTACAAGTGTGAAAGAAGGATGCCACTCCAAGGAAAACCACACAGTCACAACCTTTCTACCACCGAGTCTGTGACTGATCCCACCTTGTCACCAGCACAGTCACTCCTTAGACACCTCCAGGGAGTCCAGTCCACTCCAAGCCTCCCTGGGCAGTTTGTTCCAATGTTTATTCACCCTTTCCATGGAGAAATTCCTGCTGGTGTCCACCCTGAGCCTCCCCTGGCCCAGCCTGGGGCTGTTCCCTCTCCTCCTGTCCCTGGGATAAGATCCCAAATCCCCCCCGGCTGTCCCCTCCTGTCAGGGAGTTGTGCAGAGCCACAAGGTGCCCCTGAGCCTCCTTTTCTCCAGGCTGAGCCCCTTTCCAGCTCCCTCAGCTGCTCCAGCCCCTTCCCTGGTCATTCTCCAGCCCCTCCAGGTCCTCCTTGCAGTGATGTGTCCTGAGCTGGACACAGGAATTGAGGTGGGGTCTCACCAGTGCTGAGCACAGGGGGGACAAACACTCCCCTGCTCCTGCTGCCCACTCTGGATTGATCCAGGCCAGGTGCCATCGGCCTTTTTGGCCACCTGGGCACACCTGGGCACCCATTCAGCTGCTGTGAACCAGCACCAGCAGGTCCTTGGCCACTGGGCTGCTCCAGCACTGGGAGAGGGGCAGAAGTGATCCCAGAAACCTGCAGGCACAGGGCTGGGATTTCAGCATGGGGGCAGAAAGGATCCCAGAAACCCTGAGGACAAAACTGGGATTTCAGTGTGAGGAGCAGAAAGGATCCGAGAAACCCTGAAGACACAAAACTGGGATTTCAGCATGGGGAGCAGAAAAGATCCCAACAACCCTGCAGATATAAAACTGGGGTTTCAGCATGGGGAACAGAAAGGATCCTAAAAACCTTGAAGACAAAACTGGGATTTCAGTATGGGAAACAGGAAGGATCCTAAAAACCCAGCAGGCGCATGACTGGGATTTCAACATGGGCAAGCAGGGCAGCAAAACCCATCCCCAAGCCCGTGATTAATTCAGGCTCCAGTGTGAGGCTTTCTCCTGCTCCCCTGCACGATCCCAAGAGCTGGGAAGAGACACCAGGATCCACAGCAGGGCTGCCAAATCCCAGCCCCAAAGCTCTCACTGAGTTCTCCGGGCTCAGGAAAACCTGCCCTGTCCCTCCTGTGAAAACCACTGTGCTAAAAAGGGTTTCTCAGGGCTTTCAGCAGAGAGATTAAACATTAAAGCAGACAGCAGTGGCACAAAATATTAATGCAGCATAAATAAGCCCCTTATTATCACAAAAGCATATTAACCATTCACCTCAGCAAAATTCTCCTCTCATCTCCCTGCCTGCCTTCCATCACAGCAGCTGCTCTCTCTGATATAGGCCAGTTCCTCCTGACTTCATGTTGGTTTCCTCATGCCAAAACACTGAAAACACGACACAGAAATCTCCAAAATGATCTACAAAGTGCTGCACAAAGCTGGCAAGTAAAGTGTCTTACAGATTATCTCCCCCAGCCTAAACTGAGGAAAAGCAGCTGCCTAAACAAAAGGTGAAAATCAGGAGGACTTCCAGACAAATATTTCTCCATTACCACTGACAGAGGAAAGCATCACAACACATCCAGTTAATGGGCAGCTTGGTGAAATATATTAAAGATGGTATAGAAACACCCACTAAATTTGTTCACCTGATTCTAGCAGGTAACTCCCAAACAATAGACTCCCAAAGATCAGCGGCAGCAAGATGCCACAAATTGCCAGCAGCTTTTGAAACATTAAGCCAAGAGCCTTAAGCAAATATTCCACAAAAATTCAAAATACTGAGCAACACTAATGCACTAATTTTTTTGTTTTTCTCCTCCCCAGCTCCTACGTTGTTTATAATTAGCAAATTCCTCACGGATGAGGGCAGGAGCCTGATCCTCCAGGCTGCAAACAGCAGCTGAGAGGCCAAGGGAAGTCAGTCCACCTCTGACCAAAGCACTTGGTGTCTGTCCCCTCCTTTCCTCTTCAGAAGAGCTCTCCATTTATTAGGAATTCTCCTAGGGCAGAGATGACTTTTGTGATACCACCAGATGGTCCAGCCCCATTTAAACCAGGAAGAGCAAATGTTCCTCTAAACATCAGAGGGAGAAGTTGGATGCTGTGATGTTCAGCCAGGAAAACTCCCCTGGCCCAAGCTGAACTTCAGCTTTGAACCTCCAAAGCTAAAAAGCTGCTCCACCAGGACTTGAGGAGTCTTATTTTACAATTTCTGGGGACCTAAAGGAAGGAAGATGTATTGGGAAGGAGTTGATTCTTCTAATTTTCACTACATGTGCAGTGCCTGAAAGCTCCCAGTTGGGGAATAAGCACAGGAGTGCAATAAAAGCAGTGGTTTTGCTGTTTTAGGAACTTGTTCTATGAAAAAGAATCCGGCAAGGGACTGCTCTCCACCTCACTGTGTCCACATGGAGCTTTTTCCACATCCTGATCATGGTTTTTCCCCCTCATTTTCCTTCCATTGCCACATCACAAGTGACAAGAACTTAGAGGCAACACCTTTTATCACCGAGCCACTGCTCCTCTCCTCCATTCCCACAACTCCCTCCAACCCAGGAAAGGCAAAATTTTGGTGGCACAAAAGGGAAAGCTCCTTCCTGCAGCAGAGGAGAAGGCAGCACCCAGCTCCTGCCTGGCACCAGCACGAGGCTCTCACAGAGACCCAGGAGGCTCCAGGATCTCCTGGCACAGGCACAAGTCCTGGGAATGCTGAGAGCCACTGGAATAAGTGAATTTAGCAGCCCTGGGCAGGACATCCCTCCTGCAGCAGCCACCAGACAGTCACATCCCAGAGGGGGAAATACATCCTCAGTCTCCCGCTCAGAGAAAAGGTTTTTCCAGAAAAAGAAAAACCAAAAAATAAACCAAACTCCTCACCTTGAAAGCAGGAGTTGTCCCACTCCCAGGAACAGGCCAGCAGGAATATCCAATCTTTGTGTATTCATCAATCCATGGATTACATGGATTCCACACCCCAGTAAACAACTCTGCTTCACCTTCCCCTCCTTCCTTCCCTCCTAAATTCCCTTCCCAAAGCACCTCCCTCCTCCCCGAGGGGCAGCAGCTGTCCCTGCTCTGCAGCACAGACCCCAACAGGTGGGAGGGATAACAGAGGGAATTCCCACAGATTTTTGGGAATTCCAGGCACCCACGGCCCTCCTGGAAGGGAGGAGAGCCCCTCCTGGCACTCTGCAGGGTGTGTTTGAGATGAAATGCTGGGATCTAAGTGGAATACCAGGAAATTCCATGGGATCTGAGGAGGTTTAGCAGGACCAGGTGCTGAGAGCCCCTCCTGGCACTCTGCAGCGTGTATTTAAGAAGAAATGCTGGGATCTAAGTGGAATACCAGGAAATTCCATGGGATCTGAGGAGGTTTAGCAGGACCAGGTGCTGAGAGCCCCTCCTGGCACTCTGCAGCGTGTATTTAAGAAGAAATGCTGGGATCTAAGTGGAATACCAGGAAATTCCATGGGATCTGAGGAGGTTTAGCAGGACCAGGTGCTGAGAGCCCCTCCTGGCACTCTGCAGCGTGTATTTAAGAAGAAATGCTGGGATCTAAGTGGAATACCAGGAAATTCCATGGGATCTGAGGAGGTTTAGCAGGACCAGGTGCTGAGAGCCCCTCCTGGCACTCTGCAGCGTGTATTTAAGAAGAAATGCTGGGATCTAAGTGGAATACCAGGAAATTCCATGGGATCTGAGGAGGTTTAGCAGGACCAGGTGCTGAGAGCCCCTCCTGGCACTCTGCAGCGTGTATTTAAGAAGAAATGCTGGGATCTAAGTGGAATACCAGGAAATTCCATGGGATCTGAGGAGGTTTAGCAGGACCAGGTGCTGTGTCCTGCTCCGGGTTCCCACAGCAGGGACATGGACCTGTTGGAGGAAACCACCAGCATTCCAACAACATTCCAATATTCCATTAGATCACGGCTTAAAAAATTGTCTGTGTTCTTAATTTTTTCTCTCTCTCTGAGTTTTGCTGCGTTGCAGAATGGCTTTAAATTTTTATTTTTTCCTTTCCCCCTCTCGCCCTGAACCCCTGATATTTGTGTTGTTGATCCACACTTCTGCTCAGCCTCACACCAACACTTTTTTCTCCATGGAAAATCCCTCTCGTTTGCAGAGGTCTCCAGTTTCAAACCATTGCCAAACACATCCCAAAGAGCTGATTCCTTAAATAAAAATAAATGAATTCCCTCTACAAAGCCCTGCATGGAGGGCACGTTGAGTCTCTTGAAGGATCCACGACCTGAATTGGCTGCAAATTCCAAAGGTCTTGGGGTGACTCTGGTTCCTCTCCCAGAGCAGGAGTAGTTCTTGTTAAATTTTGGTCTAAATTTGGAGGGGTTTTCATCCCTCCTCAGCTTCCTCTTTTTCAGATCCTTCCTTTTCTTCTTTGTCATGCAGGGAAGTCAAATTCCTGCACTGTGAAATTGCAAACTGTTTCCATGGAGATGATTAATATGTTCATAAATCCCCAATAATTCATTCACTGCGGGACCACTGAGGGTGAAATGTTGGCTGGCAAAAGAAGATGCCTTTAAAAACGGAATTTTTTTTTCCCCTTTTGTAATAACCCAAATAAAGAAACAAAACAAATAAATAGGTGCAGCGTGAACAACATGAATATTTTAAATTACTGTGTCCCCCTTTACGGTGTTCAAGTCTCACCCCAACAATTTTAACTTCAGTAAAATGTCAAGGAACATCTTGTCATCAAGCCTTTCAATAATTAAAAGGTGAAACAACGACAATTAAGGCGCGTGGATGGTGGATTATTGTTATTTATACAATTCCATCCTGTGAGAGGCACTCTGGGGCAGCTGATTGACAATAATCCTCCTCCCAGGTCAGGATTGTGCCTTAAACCACTGCCCAGGTATGACAGGAATCATCTCCTGCGTGATGAGATCTCCAGCTCCAAAGGGAACTCATGGCAAACTCTGATTTTTGATGGACACCAGCACAGACAGTCCTGCCCTGAGCCAGGATTGAGCCTTTCCAAGGAGTTTAATGGGAACTGGAGCATCCTGTCAATCTTTTGGAACAGGCCTACTTTTAAATAAGTCAGAGTTTTACTTAAACTCAAACACAAACAGAGGTACCATGCTAAATATATTGGGGTTTCATGACATTTGACCTAAAATTAATTTTAAAAAACTGTTAATAGGGAAAAAAACCCAAATAGTCAGTGGTCATATCAGAACAGTCATTAGAGAGGAAAGTAAAAAATACCTGAGGGTTTTCACACATTTTGCCTTTTTTATGGCATCTCCTCTTTAATTAATCATTTTCTACTAATAAATAATATTGGGTTTTCGCGCCATTTGACCTAAAATTAACAAAAAAAACTGTTTAAAGGGGAAAAAAAAATAAAGAGTCAATGGTCATATCAGAACAGTCATTAAAGAGGGAAGTAAAAATACCTGAGAGCTTTCACACATTTTGCTTTTTTTCATTGCATCTCCTCTTTAGTGAATCATTTTCTACTGAAGCTGTGCTGCCAAAATTCAGCCAGGCGTCCTGGGATGTGAGAGACGAGCGGAGCTGCTCCGCTCGCTTCACACAGACCTCTCAGCTGATGGCAGAGCTGCAGAAACTCACTTCAAAGCCCACGAGCAGAGATGAAGGGCTGCATGTGGAAGATGAAAACGCTCATCCCCGTCCCGACTCTCCAAAGAAGCAGAAGCAATTAATTCGAATTAGGTTAATTAAAAGTCATTCGAAATGTCGAGCTGCACTTTTGACACCCCCGTTCCCGGTTACCTGGTTTGCCCTCTGGAGGTCTCGGGGGTTTGGGGCAAAACGTGGGACTGAGGTGGCAGGAAATGAAGTTGGTTTTCTTTGTCTCGTTGTGGAGGTGGCAAAAAAGCATCCCAGGGTGAGCTCACAGGTCCATTTTCCAAGCTGGGTCTGCACAAAAATCTCCTGGTGCCTCCCCATGGGAGATTCAAGGGAGACACTCCAGGCCAGGATGGGGCAAATCCCATTCCCTGTCAGAAAAATAGGCTGGAACCAACGCCTCAGATCCTCTGGATCCAAATAAATCCTGTTCTCTGCAAGTCTGAGAGTCTTTGGGCAAGGTCTGGTTGTAGGAGAGCCGAGGGAAATATGGTGAGCAGCTGAAGGTGAGGTTTTTATTTTATAATACAAAATTCTGGAATTCTGAGGCGTGGCTGGCAAAGCTACACAAACTCTGCCCACCAAGTTCCACAGGAAAAAACTCCCGCAGAAATCCCCAACCAACATTGACACGACTCCATAGAGCTGCAGCAGGGCAGGATTTCATTCCTATTGGAGAAAATGGAGATTTTTACAAAAGTAAAATCACCCTGGAGCTGCAGTGCCCTTCCTCTAACAGTGCACATATAAATACATTGCCAGTGTAAGGGCAATGTAATCAAATTGAAATATATTCCTGTTTGACACTTTCATCTGCTTTCTCCTGCTTCTTTCCATGGAAAAGGACTTTTTACAAGGGCATGCAGCTGGAGGATGAGGGGGAATGGCTTTAAGATGAAGCAGGGCAGATTTAGATTAAATATTTAGGAAGGGATTGTTCCCTGTGAGGCTGGGGAGGGGCTGGGATGGGATTCCCAGAGAAGCTGTGGCTGCCCCTGGATCCCTGGAAGTGTCCAAGGCCAGCTTGGAGCACCTGGGACAGTGGAAATTGTCCCTGCCCATGGCAGGGTGGGATGGGATGAGCTTTAAGGTCCCTTCCATTCTGTGACTCAATGATTCCTTCAAACCACTGAGTCCATGGAATTTCAAGGCACGCAGGGAAAGAGAGTTCACACTTGGCAGCTTCTTTCTAGCCCTGAGAGCAGATGCTCCATTTCCAAATCGATTTTCATGCTCCCGCCCAGCATTTCCAGCACCAGCACGGAGCTGCCTGTTAACAGGGAGTGCAGAGGGTTTGGGAATGACCAGTGGGGAGAGGGATAAATCCAGGGCTGCCTCAAAGTCAGCCAGGGCAGCAGCTGCTCTGGCTGCAGCCCTGACCCTGCTGCAGTGGAGCAGGGCCAGGGGAAACTCCTGCACCCTGGAGGTTTGGATGGGGCTGCAGCTCCTGGCTCGTGGATAAATGGCAAATCCAAGCTCCAGCTGCAGTTAAATGCTGGGCTGGGTGATCCAGCTGCTGTGCCAGGAGCAGGGAGCAGCCTCCACATCCAGCAGGAGCCTCCAGAACCCAGCCCAGAGGGGGCTGCACCTGGGCCACGCTGGTTTGGGAGCATCCCATGGACTGCACAGACAGGGAATGGGGCCCACTGGAAGCTCAGGGTTCCAAAATCCAAAGGAGGCAGCTACTAAACAGCCTAAATTTCTCCTTTTTTTTAAGGCTTCAAATTTCTCTTTTTAAGGCTTCAAATCCCTCCCTCTGTCAAGGCTTTTAATTTCTCCACCTAGACCTTGACCTCAGTTCAACCTGTCTGATTTCTGAGGTTTCCTACCTAAAAATGTTGGGAATCTCCCCTTCCTCCTGGGATCACGCTCCCGTTTGGGTGTGATAAGGACATTCTCCTGATTAACCAGCACTTTTAAAGAAACATTAAAGCTGTTCAGGATCCTTTAATCCCCAGTTTGGGAAGTTCCTGATCTCCATCCCTCACTGGCAGGGCTGCAAACCACGGATGGAAATGCAGCTCCCGGCACTGCTCAGCGGAACTTGGATCATGGAGCCGCCTCAATGGCATGGAATTAACAGCAATAAATTGTGTTTCTGCTGGTCTTTGTCCCCAGGCTCAGGCCTGGGTTATCCACTGCTGTGGGGGAAATCCGCAGGACTCCTGAAATGGGCTCAGTGAAGAGGGAAGGATTCGGAAAACCCTGTCCCAGTTTGGGCTGATCCCTAATTTTCCAGCTTTGTGTCCTTCTCAATGAGCTGGGTTGTTTTGTAACTCAAAGTCTTCATTCTCTCAGCATCAAGTGATCTCTGTAAATGGGATTTTAACTGGGCAGGTTAACATTCCTGTTCTACTAAATCTGATTTTTGCTGCTAATTCTTTATATTTTTTTTGGCTGGTTTTTGCAGCTTTTTTCTTGCCTATATTAAAGACCAGCAACAAACAAACTCAGCTTTAATAGCATATAAAATTTGGTTTTAATGAAGAGAGACAAGGATGCTGTTCAACCCTTCCAGAAAAAAAGAAAAAAAAAAGAAGGGCTGAGTTCCTTCCTTTACTTTCTGAGCAAATTTTAATTAAACCCATGAGGGAAAAACAACATTTTTTTTAATAGTATTTAAAAAAAAATAAATTCACAAATTCCAAGTAATTTTCCACCTCTTCTCCAGCCCAGTTTCCTTTAGGTGGATGAGATGTGTGGGCCCTCTGCAAAATAAAGTACTTCTAGCAATTTTTCCTGACAAGATGAAATTCATCCTTAGTGGCACCTCAGCACTTCCTGAGCCGTGGAGAAGTTGTCAGTCAGAGAGGGAATTTTAGCTCTAATTACCTCCACCAAGAGGAAAATGTATCCTTAGAAGCACGGAGTGAGCAGCAAACACATTTATTATAACAAATCACCCAATAACACGGCCAGCACAAGGAGATTCGGCGCTGGGACGACACGACATCACTTCAAAGGGAAAATACAATCCTTATCAACCACCCAGCAGCTTTTAAAACAGATTTACTGATGGGGACAAGCTGTGTGTAAAACAAGGAGCTCGTAGCTGGCTGCTCCTTCCATATTTTATTTATAGACTCCCCAGTTTGCCAGTTAACCACCCAATCTGTCTTGGAAATGTTTAATAAAACTGCTGCTCTCTCCTAGTTCATTTTGCTGGCTGAGATTCCTTGAATTGTTGCTCCCAAAGTTGGGCACTTGGTGATTTATGAGGACAGTGGCTGCTCACTGCTCACCTCAGACGGGCAGAGAAAATAATTGTTATTCATTTTTATGCTTTCATTTATTTTTTCCTCTCTTCAAGCACTGTCTCCTAATGTGTCTTAAAAATACGTAATTTTAGGGATGGAAAGAGTTATGGCCTCCCGTGCAAGGGCTGATATTGAAATGTGCTTGATGGTCACAGGTTCCAGAGGGAGCAAAGGGAATTAAGGATCTGGATCAGCCCTGGATCCTGGGCCTGATGGAATTATCCTGTCTGATGGTTTTTAAAGGATTAATCAGACAGGATAATTTAATCAATGTTTGTCTTTAATGCAGAAGTTCACACTCTCCTTTGTACTGATAAGGAAAGGAATGAAGACACCAACTCTGGCAGCTCTTCCTGGATCTCCAGGAGTCGTTAAAATCCCACATTTAATCCCTTTGATTAAATTAAATCAAAGGAAAAGATTGACCCTCCAGTTGTAAAATAAGCTACCAGAAGCAGGGAGAGGACTGCGATTAGCAGGAGTGGGTTTCTGTTTGTTCTCCCACCCCTAAAACTTTATAGGCTAATCCTAGATGTGGTTCTTTGTTCCCAAAAAATTCCCAGCTACCGCAAAAGGTGGATGAGTTCCCTGCATCAAACTCCTGTGTACATTTTCAGGGAAAAATGGGCCTGTAAAAATCTTGAATTTTATTTTAATTTCTTTCTCTGCAAATCTTTACAGAAGGGTTGGATTGACACAAGATCAGGAGTTGGAAGAGAAAGCAAAATAGAATTTGTGTGCCTGAACTGGGTCTTGGAGAACCTAAGCCAGAGAAAACAGGGAAAACCATCCCCACAAATCTTCTGGGTGTGATTCATGATCCTTTTGAAGGTTTTATTCATCCAGGCAAAGCCACCTTCTGTAGACAATTATATATTGGATTCCTCATCGGAATAAGCTACCAAATATTCTGTGCCTGGGGTTCCTAAAAAGACTCTTAAATATTGATAAAGAATGTCAGTATCTGAGAGTATGAGAAGATTTCAAATTTGGTTTGGTGGGTTTAAACTTATCTCCTTCCTGTGTGGTGAATTTGCTTTTGGAAAACGCCTCACAAACATCCAATTTCCAGTGGTACTGTTAATAATGGGAACTGCAGTGATGGAGATGAGGATTTAATTTCATCACTATATAAAATATATTTTGTATTTTATATTTTATNATCATTCCTTGAGCTTGGGATACTCAAAATATTTTAATTCCAAGCAGCAAAAAATGCTGCACTGGAGGAAGGAAAAGCGAGAGAGAGAGGAAAAGGAGATCAAAAAAAATAAGAGACTCTTTCAACACTAAAGTCTTTTTAAAAAAATCAAACCCAAACCAAGTCAATTAGTGCTATCCATGCCATTCATATTAATTTAAAAATGCTTATCACCAGATTATGCTGCTTGTTTGCACCGTCCTTACTTCATTAGCGCTAATTGGAAGTAATTACGACTGATATGAGAAATATTTAATTAAAAGATTTATCTGCTTCTATTGTCATGTTTCTGGAGCGTCTGCAGCGTTGTCAGGACCACAATTCCACCTCTGGATCTTCTGGGAGCCTTCCCAGCCTCCTGTGCCTGTTTCCATCGTGGGTTGGAGTCCGAGCGCTCAGGAAAGGATCCCGACCTCAGACTTCACCTTCCCCTCGAGAAATCGACGCCCTGAGGGAAGAGCTGATGCCTTTTCACCCAGATTGCTGAGAAATCGAGGTGCAGGCAGCCCCACAGATATTCCCTGCCTCCCTCCGGCACTCCCCTCTTCCCTTTGGAGTCGTCCACCAGATTCAGCCAAATGTGAACAACCAGGGAACGCAATTTCTTTCCTCCAGGTTCCACGCGTGGGCACAGGAAAGGGCCGTGCATTGACGTCCTCCCTCCTGAGGCCTCGAAATGGGATTCCTGCTTTTATTTCTCAGACCCCTGGATCAAAACACCCGGAAGATCCAAGAGCCTCACCCAGAGCCCCAGGAGGGGAAGCAAAACCGGTGGCTCAAAAGTCGGGCTCTGCTCTTTCCCAGCTCTTTTCCCCTGGGTGGCACCAAGGCCTGACAGGAGCAGTGAAAAGCAGCTTCTGCTCCATCACCTCCCCAGTCACTGCTGTTCCTCTCCTGCTCCCAGGAATGCCTGCTGGGAATGTTGGCACAGCTGCTGAGGGCGAGGACGGCGAGGTAGCAGAGCTGGTCTGGGCACAGTGAGGGCTGCTCTGCTCTGCACCAACTCTTCTGGCTGCAAGGAACAGCCACGGAGCTCCCTGTGGAGTCACGGAATCGCTCAGGTTGGAAAAGATCTCCAGGATCAAGTCCAGACTTGGCCAAATTCCACCTTGTCAATCAATCCACATCACCAAGTGCCACGTCTGCTCGTTGCTGAACACTTCCAGGACTGGTGGTTCCACCATGGCCCTTTCCAACGTTTAATCACACGTTCAGTGCAGAATTTTTTCCTAAAATCCAGCCTGAACCTCCCCTTGAGGCCGTTTGCCCTTAGCCTGGGGAAAGAGACCAACCCCACAATTCCATTGTGCTCCATTAAAAGGCTCATTGTAGGTAAAAACCTTCTCTTTTCTGTCCTATAGCATCCTATAAACTCTATTATTTTATATTAAATGCAGCCCAGTGATTACCCTGCCCCTGCTCCTGCCACCCTGTAACCACCAGCACCGTTACATGGGTATATTTTGAAAGCTACACTTTGAAAAGATGCTTTTCATTGTGTCACAGGACCAGTGATTCCTATAAAATTGGTTCTTTTGTCCAAACCACGCCACATAACTTGGTCACAAGGCACTGCCAGGCCTCAGGATCTCTCCCAGGCACAAAATGAATGGTCTGAATCATCGACTGCAGCTTGGCTGAGCCCAGCTCTTCGCAGTGGTGAGGGAAAAGTGCCTTTTATAATCTCATAAACTGGGAGGCTGAAATTATCACTGCAGTTGTCGAGAGCTTTATAGAGATTAAATCTCCTCCATGATAGACTGGTAGCAAAGCTGAGGGTTGGTTTATGAGGGGAAAAAAGCAACCATAAAGAGAGAATTGGCCTCGCTCGCTCTCCCCAAGCCTTGTTTGAAAACTCTTCCTGGCAGCCCTACAACAACAGCAACACAAAAAGCACAAAACCACCAAGAAATGAGTGGATTCTTCCTGATTTTGTCCTTCCTCATCAAGCACTGAGCTACATGGAGCGTCACCTCCTGCAGGATGATGTGGGAATTGGGAACATTTTCAAGGAAAGAAGTGCACATTCAGGAGCGGGGCAGTCCCGAGGTTAAATCCTTCCTCGTTGGCTCAAGGGTGAGGCAGTGCCTCTTCAGCTGCCACGCTTTTAAAAACAAAAAAGCTCACCAGGAAATCAATTTTAGGGCAGAGAATGCAGTTTGGGTCCCAGAACCACAAGAATGAGGCTGCTGGGAGGAGAAACCTTGGGAATAGCACAAGAGGCGCCGAAAGATTTGTTGGTCAAGGTTTTGCTTTGATCCAGCTCACTCCACCATGGGGAATTACATTTATTTATGCAGATAATTACTTGGAAATTGTGGGGGGTTTTTTATCACTCCCTGGATAAATCCATTGGAAATCAGCCTGACATCCAGCTGCAGACAGGGCATTGTCCAGTTGGAATTCTTCATCCACATCGTGGGGATCAATAAAGGGGGTTGCAATTAACTCAAGGTAAAGTGGATAAAAAGCCTTCCCCAAACTCACAGGATGCTTTTAATGGAAAGTTGTGGTTGAGTATTTTTGCTAAAGGACAGTCAAGCAGCCCAAATCCATATATCAGGAATTATTTAATGGCAGATATTCCCAGCAGATGCTGAACACAGCTCTTCCAGAGATAATGAAAGAAAACTAATCAAAGCAAAGCTTTAAAAACGAGAAAAACAGACCTCCCAAACTCCATTCTCAACAGCCTTACCCTGTAACACAACTTCTTAAATCAAAGAAAACTGAGACTTTTTTGACAGAATCGACACCATCTGTAAATTCATGCAAAAAAAAAAAAAATCCAAAACAGTCACTTTCCCCTAAAAAGTTCACATTTGGATTACTTTCCCTTCATGTTAACTTTCAAATAAGCCTTCCTCCTGCATCCAGCCAAAGCCTTTACACTGACATTGCCTTGAGATGCTCTGGCTGTTAGTAATAATAAGGACAAGTGAGAAATTATTAAAAGAGATTTATTGAAAGTGACTGAATGCTCCAGGGTACCATAGGAGGAGGTTCGATCCTCAGAACAATTTTATACAGCATATTGAGGCTCTTCAGACTTTCAACTTACAAAGGGGGAAAAAAAAAAAAATAAAATGGAAAGTTTCTCCTGATTCAGAGCTACTTTGACACAGCTTCAAAGCAGCAGCATCTCAAAGCAGCGTTGAAGGAAAAATGGAAGTATTTTACAATGACAGCTCTAATATCTGAACTCAGCCTAAAAGCTGTCAAATAAATTAATAGTGATCTAGCAGCTCTGGTAGGGAACCTTCTCATGTACAAATGGCCTTGGGTTTTAGCCTACTGTTTTTTGTAGGGCAATGTATTTGTTGAGGAATTTAGGGAATTTTTGTTTGTGGTGCTTGACCCCCCACTCTGTAATTGTTGACTGCAATGCTACGTGCTAAAAGCATTTTAAGATGTGATTATCCAGCTTATCTGAGCAGCCTGGTGTGGTGAAAGGTGTCAAGCCTTTACATGTGTAATAATTAATATGGGTAAGTTTCAAATCAACTTGCACAAGGGAAAAATTAATTGAAACATTTGGAAAATTATCTCCAAAATCCATTTTACTTCCAAAAGGACAGAAGGAGAAAATCCTTGCAATTACAGCCTGCAAAGAGTGTCTGTTCCTTGGATTTTTGTTCCAGCACTGCCCTGGGTTTAATGCAACTACAAATCAGTTCCTGGGCTTTGACATCCAATATAAATTTTGTTATATCAAGACTTTGGGGGCTCTGCAGTGAGAAGCTTTTAGGATTTTTGGCCATTTTGAAGTTTGTTTTTACCTTCCAACTGCATTGAAGTGAGACAAGCCCAGGGAGGCAGATTTCCAAGAGCTCCTGGTGTTTGTTGGGTTCACGTGGACGTTTTCCCCAGCAGAGAAAATCCTCCCAGTGCTTTTCCCTCAATTCCCAGAGCCCAGAGCTTGCTGAGCCTCTCAGGGGGAGCTCAGTGCTGCCACAGCCAGCAATTAATTTTCTTGGATGCAAATTTTTCTACACTTGGGATGCTTCTCCCACGAGCCAGAGTGGGATGGGTTCCTCCAGACGTGTTGGAGCTCAGGTGGGATCTGGACGTCCCAGATGTTCCTCTGCTGGTCCAAACCAGCAGCCCAATAAATCCTCATCTGTCTCTACCCTCCGGGTCATTTTGAATTTTATGGGTCACGCCAGAGGATTTGGTTGGTTGAATTTTAATATTGGAAACAATTAATTATTTGAGGGTGAAAAGGTAGAGAACTGGTTTGGCTTTTAGCAAAAACAGCCTCCACCCATGCTAATAACTTGTTCCTTGAGGGCTGGATTTTCTTTGGACCTTCACATCCATCCTCCTTGCTTTAGCTTCACTTACTTTACCTGTCTGACTCTGCCCAGATCCAGAGTTCTGCCCAATCCCTGAGTCAGGCTTGGAGAGCACAACCATCCTCCTCCAGCTACAACAACAACTCCTCCTTTTCCCATAAAACCTGTGGAGACAACACCTTCAAACAGGCTTTATTGAGACAAATGAAATCTCCTTGGGTTGTGTTTTACCTCCGTTTAAAAGGAAATTATTCCCTCTGCAACCAATATTAGCTGAAAGATCTTTACTTCATTATCTTTATAATAGCAACACACAGAATTCAGGGTGCCTTAAAACACCTTTGGACAGCACGAGCCTGTGCTGATAACAAGATGTGAAACCAATGTTTTGGGACTCTCGGGAGGAAAATGATTTATTTATAAAGCACCTTTTCTCTCTTAAGTGACACTGAATCACTCCAGGTCACAGGAAATTAAAGCACAGGAAATAAAGGATGGGATTTAAGAGCTGGAGTTCCTTTACTCAGCAAAGAGCCCCCACAGATCACAAAATCACGGAGTTATTTGGCTTGGAAAAGACCTGGGAATTCATCAAGTCCAACCTCATGAAAGGTCATGAATCAACTGTGTAAACACAGCAGTCCAAAACTGTCATATCACTGCAAAAGGCACAAAACTGGGTTATTTTTTAGAAATCCTCCCTGAAAGCTCCTTTTTATTATATTCTTTAACAAATACACTCCATTTTTTCATTAAGACAAATAAATAAATGAAAATGCTCCAGAAATAAATATGTACCAGGGAACATCCTGGGAGCGCCGCAGCTCTAGCGAGTCGTAACTCCCAGCAAAAAGAAATTTGGATGTCTTATCTAGACCTGCTTGTTATCATTGATCCTGGGAGTGCCAGAACAGCACAGGCAGTGATCTGAAAAGGCAGGGGGAAAAAAAAAGAGCCCACACAGAACCCAGAGCGTTTCTCAGCTCTATTCGAAAAAGATGCAGACAAATGAAGTTCTTTCCCTTTACCTGGCGAGGGATGATATTTCAGCTATTTGATCTGAGGAAAGGAGGCATCTGCTTGAAAATCCAGCAGCCAACGAGGCTTGTTATACAAGCGAGGTTGTTTTCTTCCGTGGTTTTTGAGAGCAAAACCTTCCCCCGCGCGGGCTGATGACAAACAAGCTCCGTGCTTTGACATCTGCTGCACGGGCTGAGTTGGCTAAATTGAATCCCCTTCTGTCTCCTCCAAAGTGCCTTGATTTGGGAGCAAAGAGGGAAAGGAGCCTTTTCTCTGCCTGTTTCAAAGCTCTCCCAAAGAGAATCGTGACTGACGGGAAATGCAGTTTGAGTGCAGAGTGAACACGGGGAGTTTGGGAGGTGAGTTCTCCCCTGGAAATGTTTCTGTAGGTATTTACAGATCAATTTGGAGCTTCCTCAGCCTTTTCTCTGCCTTTTCGCTTTCCACGTAAGGAAAAAATCTGCAATTAGGGGCCACTGCTCATCTACAGCAGATTTGGAGGGGAGAGGAAAAGTGAGGACACCTTGAAGAGGGCTCAGGTGAGAAAGGCTCCCTGCAGAAAGACAGGACACCAGGAATTAATGCCATCTGCTCACTTTCACAATTCAAGGGGTTTTGTTGCTTTCTAAGCTGCTTTAATTGGGGTTCTTTTCCCCTCCAAGGACTGCCTAGAGAGGTTTGGGGTTCCCATCCCTGGAGGTGTCCAAGGAATGACTGGACAGGGCAGGGTGACGAGGTGGGGATTGGGCACAGGTTGGACTCGATGATCCTGGAGGGCTTTTCCAACCAAAATCATCCTGTGATTTCCTGCCCAGTCTTTAGCCACTTTGCACCTTTCAGACTTCTGATCAAATCTGCTCCTATTTCCCTGCCAAAGCATTTCAAGCCTTCAGGAGGGTGGGACACACTGAATATTTTTGGTTTATGCTTTTGTAAGAGACTCTGCTCTGTCCCAGCCTTGTCTCCCAGTTTGATCTGCACTGCTTTTATTTTCCCTGAGCTATTCTGTCAGGTCTTTGACAATCAGAAAGGATTGGGAAGGATTTCCTCCCCAGCTGGGGCAAGATCTGGAGCCCAGGAATGAGCCCAAGCCAGCTGGGACATGTGAAACCTCCTGAGCACATCAGAGTCAATCCCCTCAAGTTGATTTTTCAATTATTGAAAAAATGAGTTTAAAGACCAAACAAGGAGCCCGAGATCGTATAAAAAAGATCTATTTTGTCCCTTTGGAAATCAACTTATTGCTCAGAGCTGCTATTTCAGCTGATGTTTGCTTTCCAATCACTCCAAGCCACTCCAGGATACTCGGTGTCCTATCATCCTCAGTCTGTGGGGTTTTAGGGATGCTGGGAGGGAGGTTTGGAGGGATGCTCAGAGGGAGAATCTGCTCTGCAAGGGGAGGAATGAATTCCAGCAGTTTTGGACCTCCAGTCCTTTGGCATACATCGAGGGAATGTTAAAAAAAATATGAACTAAGAATCGTATTTTTAAAAAAGAAGTAATTTGAAGTGTTTGGGAGGGGCGGGCTTTGCACGAAACCTCTGCCAATAATTTCAGCCAGCAGTGATGGGGTCCCCCCTACTCCCACCCAGCCACGTGTGGTGCCCTTTTATGGGGCTGACAAAATCCAGAGGTGATTCCAGCTGTGGGAATTCGGTGTCACAACATGGATATTCTGTTCATTCTGGGGGGTTTCAGGTGGATTCAGATCAGCCCCGGGCACCCAGGCCAGGCTGCATCAATCCAGCCCCGTTTGTGTCAGAGGCACCGAAAAGGGCTCAATAAACAGCTCCTCTCTGGAAGACAAAGTCAGCCCTCAAAGGCAAAGTTTTGCAGGCAGTTTCTTAAGAAAGTTGGCCGGGAAAAACTGACTTTATTAATTATTCAGCTCATCTATTTGACTCCCAGTTAAATAGCTCCATGCATTCCCTAAGTAGGCAAAAATCACCTGGAAACTCCTTTTAAATTCTGCTTTTCTGCTCAGGAGTGGGGTGTGTTTGATCAACACCTGAATTGTTAAAGTATATTTTTAAACTAAAAGAATCCAAATACCAAAAAGTCATCTGCAATAAACATGGCTTTTCCTATGATATATGAAACTAAACAGCAAGAAATATGGATTGAGAATCCAAATTAGTTCTTTGTAGAGAAATGGGGTGGGACCAAAGAAATTTATCAGCATTTCCAAATGACATTTAGACTTTTACATGAACAATGTTTGCTTAGCAGGCTGAGATATATTTTATGCAAAATGAATGTAATTAATCCAAATTTAAACCATTTTTATTACAAATATTCACCCACCAGCAGTTCTGGTTTATTCCCTTTAATCTCCCCCTGTGCTCATCTTTCAGCTCTCACTGTCCCCTTGCTTTGCTTCCCATAATGTTTTTGTCCACTAAACCAATTTCATACCTATGAAAACATTTAAAGAATGCTCTGATTTTCAATTCCAGCCCAATTTTGCCGTCCCTTTCCCCTTTGGTGAGTAAAATCCCTGCCTCCCAGGTGTGCATCCCCAGGGACATCTGCACCAGCTTCTCCAGACATGGATTTGCTCCCTGTTCAGACACTCCACAATCATCAAACAGAGCAGCCACCTCCTATCGATGGAAAATCTCCACTTGCAACTGAGAATGTCGATTATTCAATATTCCAGGATTCTGTCTTAAGCTCTGCCAGAAGTGTTACTTCCACAAGTGACAGACTCTGGCTTCTCCCCAGCTCCTCAAGAGGCAAACACCAAAGGCCACTTTTTTGCTGATGCAGTTGGGAAGGATTAGGAGCATAATTAAAGAGCCAAAAGGATTTCAGAAAGTTGGGAGGAAAGGTAAGGAGAATGAAAGCAAAACAACTTGAAAATGTAAATCTGGGAGGGGGGAACAATGCAGTGCTCTATATTCTAATTTTTTTTTAAATCCAGTTTTAGAATTTTCCTCCTCAGACTCTCTGCGTGCATGGATGATCCTGGACAAGAACTATTGGAATCAGGTGGCTGTTCCTGTCCCAAGGCAGGGATTGAACACACTCTGGGGCGGGTTTTATCTTTTATTGGAAGAGACAAGGAGAGTTTATGTGCTGAGTTAACGCCGAGCAGGAATTTCCAGTGAGGAGTCTCAGCTCTCTCTGCCTTGCCCTGGAGCTGGGAAAAGCTCTCTCAGCTAAACTGGGATGGAAAGCAGCACTTCTGGAAATGCTGTTCAGTGCATTTTGGGGTTTATCTCCTGGTACTTTCCTGGTTTTTTGTGGAGAGGTGCAATATTCCTGCTCAAAGGATACAACCCTACAGAGGGATAAATGATACTATAAACCATAAAAACCCTGTAGATGCAGAAGAACATTGGGATGAACATGTGATAGTGCCTGTGGTGGGAACAGACCTTGGTGCCCTGTTGGGAATGAGCAATGATTGACAGCACCTCACCTACGGAGGGCTGGGATTGATCAGCCTGCAGGAGAAAAGGCTCCAGGGAGAGCTCAGAGCCCCTTCCAGGCTCTGAAGGGGCTCCAGGAGAGTGGGAGAGGGACTGGGGACAAGGGATGGAATCACAGGACACAGGGAATGGCTCCCACTGCCAGAGAGGTGGGATTTTGGGCAGGAGTTGCTCCCTAGGAGGGTGGGCAGGCCCTGGCACAGGGTGCCCAGAGCAGCTGTGGCTGCCCCTGGATCCCTGGCAGTGCCCAAGGCCAGGCTGGATGAGGCTTGGAGCAGCCTGGGACAGTGGAAAGTGTCCAGGGATTTGGTCTTGAAGGTATCTCCCAACCCAAACCACTCAATAATTCTATTTATCTCACTTAGCAAAAAGAGGATTTTACTATTCTCCCTGTATTCTGCTTTTAAGAATTCAGTTCTTTAACTGGTGCAGGAGACTGTCGTCAGAAAATGCTACCCTGATTTTTCAGATTAATTATTTTAATCAGGAAAATTGAGAGTTGAGCTGGTTTTTGGTGCCATCAGTGTCAATCTGGTTGTGCCACAATCGCTCTTCACCTTCCCCATCAGGTGCATGGAACAAAACAAACACCAAAAAAAAAAAAAAAAAAACCCAAATAAACCAGAAACAATCAAAAAGCAGAATATTGAAATTTGGATTCTAAATGTTGTTTAGGAGCTGGTACAAAACTGCACAGCGCTGATTTGGGAAACTTGGACAAAAGGCTTGGACACCTTTGGAGAGAAGGTAGGGAAGAGCTTCTCCAGTGCCACATCCCTACGGAAGCAGCCAGCCAGGAGACAGTCAAGATCTGATTTATCTGAACCCCAAACTCTCCTATTTTCTGCCAAAGGAATCCAGCAGGAGCAGGAGGATTGATGGCTTTGTGCAGCAGAACCCCTCCTTGGCACCGCCCCTGCACCATTCCCTCCATCCCAGTGGGAATTCCCTGCCTCCTGCTGCATCCAAACTCCCCTGAAACACTTGGAGACCTTCACCAGAGCCACTGTCACCTTCAGAGGGGACAAGCAAGTGTCAGGGGCTTTGGAGAGCAAGTTTGGGCAGCTGTGCTCTCCAAAAGCAGCATTTCCGTGACCAGGGACACGCCAAGGTTTGTCACTAAGAGCCATCATTTCTCCCAGCCTCCCAAAGGTGACACTGAGTGACTTCAGAGCTGGAATCTGCCTCTAATATAACAAATCCAGGCTGTCAGCTCCCTTTGATCCCAGCATTAACTCAGAAAAGAAAAAATTAATCAATTACTCCTTGAATTTTTTAGGAAACCTGGGAATTCTCTGCGTTTAACAGAAGATGACTGCAGTACCTCAAACTCATCAACTGCAAGGAATTATGATTTTCCCTGGCAGTGCTGAATTGTTGAAGGCACCTTTTATTTTGGGAACTTCAGGCACCTCTCAGACACTAATTCAGGAGGGCTGGCACCAGTTCCACCTGGGAGAAAAGCGCTGCTGTCCCTTTTCCAGGTGAGCCACGGACACTTGAAGTGCTTTGCTCGAGGCCAGGAGTGAGGCACTGGGAGAGCCAGCACATCCCTCGTGTTGCAGCCAGCACCAGCCCCTGGAAATAACTGCAATAATTCACAGCAACCTCGGAATTTATGGCAGAATTTAAGGAGTTTGTGGTCTGAGCCCACTGGACTAAGAATCCTTTCACTCTAATTGATGTAGTGATTGTTCATAGCCATCCTCACGTGACTGCTTGGGAAAGAATTCCACAAACTAATTATTTTTAATGCTAAAATAACCGGGTTTCCCTAAAAGACACCAGCCCTGAATTCATTTAAAACAACCCAAGTGCCACGAAAAACCCACCAAGGCCCAAGCCACAGTCTGGGACACCTCACCAGCCACTTTCCATCCCTAAAAATCTGCAGTCACTCACAACTGGAAACAAGGGCCAAGACTCTTCCAGGGGGTTTCACCAAGCTGGGATTTGGTTTTTCGTTCTCCTAAATGAAAATTTCCAACGTACAGCTGTCATTTGTAGGAGAGAGCTGTTTATGGATCATTTCCTAATATTTTGTGTGCTCTCCTCTCCTTTCAGCTATGAAAAGGAAATTGTTGGTTATGATTCATTGGTCAGACCAATGCAAATGCTGCCCTTTAAATATGGCATGATTAATTTAATACTTCTACTTCTGCTGCAGGAAATTATCCCCTGGATAGAAACAAATAGCCCAGTTCCCGAGGAATTTCACATTGTTTTTACAATACTTCCAGCAATGGTATAAACAACCCAGAAGTCTCTCAGAAACGTTTTCAGTGGTAATTGCCATATGTCATTATTAAAAATTGTCCTAATTCTTGCTCAATTACAATAAAATGAAATATTTCCTTGGAAATAACACCGGGGTGTTTACCTGGTGGTTTCCCAGCCTTTGGATGTTGTGATTCCCAGAGTGACAGGGTTTTTAAATGGTTTTAGAAAGGGGAGGCTGAGATATGCAAATGAGTGCAAGGCACAGAAAGCAGCTCAGTTAATTTTGGGGAGGTGCTGAATGGGAGGATTTTGAATAGAACTTGGTTATTCTATTCAAAGAGGGAGGAAAAAAAAAACCCAGCATTGCCCAAATCCATCAATCTTCTCACAGGACCAAAGTGTTGTAGCACTCCATATTCATCATCTTTTTGGGGACAAGAAACTCCTTTTGTTCAGTGAGAGGTACAAAACACCTCGACTCCTCAGCATGGCTTTGTCATGTTCCCAGGGTGAGGCTGGCAATTTTTGACATGGAATTGCAATGCTGGAGACACTTGGAGTGTGCAATTAGCCAGGGCACTCTGCAATTTGGCTGCCAGCAGGGAGGAGGAGATTCCTCCTCCGAATCCCTCAGGATTTTCCTGCAGGGCCATGAAAGTGTTGCCCCGTGCTGATGTTGCAGGTGCCTGATGTGACAAATTCTTGCCCTCACAACCCACCTGCAACTCCGTTTTGGGGCTGGGAAAAGTCTGGAATTTTCCCAAGGTGGCTCCAACTAAACCAAATTTGCTTCAAAAACCACACTGGAGGTGACCAACTACATCTAAAGCACTTCAGACATCATTTAATTGGACAAGGAAGGGCTGGGTGGGGTTTAATCCATACCAAGAGCAACCCCAAGTGTCACAGTGGGTTCTCCAAGGCCAGACCTGCAGAAGACACCACAGACACCCCAATAAAGTCACACCAGCCACCCCTTTATGCCAAGACCCCAAGTTCTGCAGGTGATCCCCAACACTTGTGGAGAGAACACCAGGCTCACTCAGCCCTTTGCCACAGAAAACACCAGGAAAAGCCTAAAAAGGGCTTTTGGGTGGTGGGTCTGTCTCTGAAACTGAAGGAATCTCTGCAGGAAGACCTGGATTGGCAACAGGAACCCACAATCCCTGGAAGTGCAAGCAGAGGCCCAGTAACACATTCCCATTCCAGGGAGATTCAGACTGAGCACATCCATCTTTAATGACGAAGGACAAGGGAATATCCTCTTGGATTTATCAGTTTGGGCTTCTGCTTTTCATTTCAGGTGAGCTCAATTTCATTTTTAGAGAGTAGGGACACATACAGCAGAACCCCAAAAAAAAAAAACAAAACCATATCTGTGGGGTTTGACTCCTCAGCCTGTGATAGGAGGCAAAAAAACCCAAGCTGCCTGTCCTTGTTCACATCTCCTTCTGGAAAAGCTGAGGAAGAGATGACAAAGGAGGAAATTGCCAGAGCCTGGACTCACCTCAGTGCTGGAGGTCAAACATCTCAACATTGCCGTGTTCATCCAGACCCAGCCTGAGCCTCCCCAGGGACTCCAACACGTGGATGTCCTAGAGGAAGTCCCCTGGCACGGAAAGGAGGTGACATTAATATTTCAGACCACATTTAAGCACAAGTCCTTCCAGAGAGTTTCCAGCACGCTTCTCTGCGCACCTGGAAATCCTCTGCTGAACTGCTTTCTCAGCCAGGCACAGGTGGGGCTGTGTCCAGCTGTGCTCTACAGCTGCAAACATCTGCCTGGGCCAGCTGTGAGCACACATCCTGTCACCTGGCAGACGATGAGTGACACCGAGGGAGGTTTTGTTGGTGAAACCAGTGACCATCTGACAGCACAAGGGGACAGAGCCTCCAGCTGTGCCAGGGTGGAGATCAGCAGGAATTTCCCCATGGAAAGGGTGCTCAGGCGTTGGAAGGGGCTGCCCCAGGGAGGTTTGGAGGTGTCCAAGGAATTCCTGGACGTGGCACTCAGTGCTCTAGCCTGGGGACAAAGTGGGGATCTGGCACAGCTTGGACTCAATGGTCTTGGAAGGCTTTTCCAACCTTAATGACTCTATAATTAAGCTAAAAAATTAAACCAGCTGGATTTCTTAATGGAAATTATTTGCCCTTTCCCAGTCACCTGAGCCCAAAGCAGTCCCCCTTTATCAACACTACAGCACAGCAGGAGGGGAAAGCTCACAGTGGGACCTGGAATCAGCTCTGCAATTGTCTCCAGCAATTATGGAAATCGGCCGTTTCCACAGATTTTAAACTTCTCAGCATTCCCTGAAGATCTTCCCAAGAAATAAACCTTTTTATATGATCAATTCATCCGGCACAAACTAGAAATACAGATCTGTATTACACACACCTCCTGGTCCAGGCAGCTTTCCAAAATACCTTTGCCATGAGTTTCAACTAATTAAGTCATTTCCAAGGTACAGAATTGCCTGGAAGAAGAAGTTAATGAAATGAGTATATGATCCTTTAAGCTTCATAGTTTAGGAGAGAATTTGAACCTGTCATCAGGTCAGTCTGAAATTATTCATGTTTAAGGCTAAAATGGTTCTGAATTAGCCTTAAGTTAATAATATGCTTGATAAAGGTTTTCGTGGAAGGAAACCCTAGGAAAACTCTTGTGGAATTTTTAGTTTAGCTTTTTTTTGTGAGGGGGTTTCCCAGAGGAAAGACAAGCCATTCAAACCCTGCCTTTGATCTGCTAAATTTCATATAAAAATTTGTCATTAGCACTCACAAAAAATTAATCTCTCTGCATCCGGAGTGATTTATGCCGTGCATGCTTATGAGATGTACATCTCCACACTATATATGATAAAAAGTGAATTTCATCAACTCCACTCATCCTTCAGCAGCTCTGATCACTTCTGAAGGTACTTTGCCCTCACCAGTTCATTTTCATCTGAACTATTTCTTATAATCCCCATCTTTGTGCTCCCAGCAGCTGCATAAGAACAAAGCCCCACTCAAGAAACATTTCCTTGCAGGACATGTAATTATTAAATTGGGTTCTAATTACGGATCAGAAATTACAGACACTTCTTTAGCGAGAAAATACCCAGAATTCCATAGAGAAATTCAATGCCTATTTTGAAGTTACTAAGACCATTTTTGCTTTTAAAATAAATGAAATAAAGAAGATATTTCGGGCTCAAGTCATGCCTCCTGTATGAATTACACATGATTATATTTCAGATGCTGCTAGGCATTATTGTACACAAATATTACTTCCTGTTAAAACATCTAAAAACATATGTCACTTCTGCGTGGCAGCAGCAGCCAGAAGAGCCGTGCAGTCGGCATTTTCTGTGGGAAGGGGAAAGGAGAGGTGCCTCTGGATATGTTCTTTCTGTAGAAAGACAGACATCAGCGTGCAGCCAAAGCCCTCCAGGAAAAGCCTGAGCTCCGACAGGAGCACTCAGCTCCCAAAAAGCAACTGGGATCCAAGGGAAGATGGAAGAGATTAAAGCAACCAGCAAACGCTGGGTGCTGGTTCCAGCAGAACCTCAGCTCCACAGCAGGGCCTTTGCAGCACCCAAAAACGGAGGGGACGGACACCAAAATGCAAAATACAGCACTGCTTGAGCAAAGCAAAGGTTAGTGGCTGGGAAGCAGAGGCAATGTGGGGGTAAAGAACTGGGGTTTGGCTCTCGAGGCCCTGGCAGAGAGCCCAGAGCTCAGCTGGGCTGGTGGTGCCAATGGCAGGGACAGGGGACCATCCCCAGCCCACAGGTGGTCACCTCACGGCCACAGGGCTGGGCTGGGCTGGGTCAGCCAAGGAAAGTCCACCCCGAGTGATCCCGGCAAAGAGAAAACACCCAAAACACGGCTGGTGCAGCCAAGGGACAGAAACCAGGGCTGGGCCTTCAGCCCTTGGCCAAGGACATCGCCCCGAGGATGTGACAGAGGTGTGTGGCCATGGCTGGGAGCTGCAGAGTGGAGCTCTTGGGAAGGCTGAGCCGAAAGAGGGACTGGACAGAGCTAAGAGAATAAGGTGGATATTTATTAAAAGGCCTTTAGGATACACCTTGGGAAGGACAAGAGCCTGGCCAGGGCTACACCCAAGGTGGACCCAAAATGGTCACAAAATGGTCAAAAAATAGTCACAAAATGGCCACAAAATGGACAAACCGTCAGGAGGTCTCACACTTTGATCAGTTTTAGTCCATTTGCATTTTGGGGTTGAATTGTCCAGTTCCAGCTCCAGGCTGTGAGGTCCCATCCTGCTTGTCCCTCCCTCCAGCCACCCTTGTTTGTGCTGCTGGGCTGAAAGTTGTCCTTGGTGTGCAGCAGGAACAGGATTTGTTTTGTGTCCCTGCTCTGTGCAGAGCTGAGTGACCCTGACTGTGAGCTCAGAGCTGCACCCTGGGCAGCACAGAACCTGAAAAAAAACGGAAAAAAATCAACCTTAAGGCATCACCCTCAGCTGAGATGAGCTCCCACATGGCCCCTCAGTCCCAGGGTGGGTGAGGCTGGAAGGGCCCCCAGCGTGTCCCTGGTGTCACCTCCCTGCTCCAGCAGGGCCATCCCAGAGCAGGTGGCACAGGATTGAGTCCAGAAAGGTCCAGGATATCCCCAGGGAGGGACACTCCACACCCTCTCTGGGCAATCTGTGCCCAGTCACCCCCACAGTAAAGAAGATTTTCCTCATGTTCTGAATTCCCTGTGCATCCATTTCTCCCCATTCCCTCTCCTCCTACTGCTGGGCCCCACGGAGCAGAGCCTGGCTCCAGGCTGAGGACGTTTTTGGGATCTGCTTTTCCCAGGCAGCATGAAGGGATTGGATGTGGAATCACCTTTCCAGCAGCTGCCCTGGGAAATGAAGGGAGGGAGAGGATCCAGCCCACTGCATGTGATCCACCTCATCAGGCTGTGCCTGGGGTCAGAGCTGGCTCCAGCAGACCCTCCCCAGCATCCCACCTGCCCTGAGGATGGAAACGTGTGAGGACAGCCAGGGATGCAGTTAATAAGATTTTGCTGCCATCTTCTGATGAAAAGACATCACAGGGGGACAAATGCAGCTGCTGGGCAGCACCACGTCCCCTGTGCCCTGGGATGATCCCATGGGAAACGCACCTCCTTTGGCTCCCAGCAGCCTCCTGGGATCGTTTGGGTAAATTATTTAAATCCCAGCTCAAATTCCTGCTCCAAACTTCAGAAAACTCTGTGTTTCACAGGGACTGTAGTACCTCAGCAGTTAAACACCATCATATTGTGTTTAATAGCAAATATTTTATCATTCAAAACTCCTCCATGCTTCAGTTTCCAAAAATCAAAGGTTACATTAAAATCACAGCTTTAAATCAGAGGCGTGGATGAGTTTTCTTCCAATAGTTAATGAATTTTCTTCAGATTTCACATTTGTTCTCTAAAACTGGGTTAAATATTTCAGTCTCTCACTTCATAGAATATTTTCGCATTGGTAGTTCTTGAAAATAAAAAAAAGACACTTTATATAACATGCAGGAAAATCAACCTAGCATTAAAATAAATTTCTTCTGAGGATAATGATGAACAGCCTACTTCTCTTTTGCATTACAGAGGTACAAGCCCTGCTCCTTTCTCAAAAGTTCCACACACAACTTCAGCTAAAATACACAAAGCAGCAAAACTGGAGCAAGAACAGTTCCCTTGCAGTGCCTTAAGCTGCAAAATTTCTGCAGTAACTCAGAATTTGGGTTTTTCTGTGCCACGGTGAAAATCAATCCGTGCATTTCTGTTCCAGTGCTGTTCATTTTATCCTCAGTCCCTTGCTCCTCACTGCAGACAAACTGAAATATTCCTTTGGAAGCAGCTCCCTTCTGCTCTGTGGAATGTCACAATCAAAACACTTCAGGATATGGAATTGAGCCATTGAGGGGCTTTTCTCCCTTCATGGAATCCCAGGATGGTTTGGGTTGGAAGGACCTTAAAGCCCATCCAGTGCCACCCCTGCCACGGACAGGGACACCTCCCACTGTCCCAGGTGCTCTAAGTCCTGTCCAACCTGGCCTTGGGCACTGCCAGGGATCCAGGGGCAGCAACAGGTCCTCTGGGAATTCCATCCCAGCCCCTCATCACCCTCACAGGGAACAATTCCCTCCCAAAATCCCATCCATCCCTGCCCTCTGGCAGTGGGAAGCCATTCCCTGTGTCCTGTCCCTCCATTCCTTGTCCCAAGTCCCTCTCCAGCTCTCTGCCCTTCCTGCACTTCACTGCACTTGGGATAAACTTTAAATCCCCTTGTAGGCACTTTGAAATCCTTAATATTGTGCCTGAATAGGTAATTAAATAGTAAAATTAAAAAATCACCTGTTTGTATTCATTTCTTTCTTCACCATTCCTCAGCTTCAGCGGCCACCTGCGTTTACCCCAGGAGCAAACACTGGACAGAGCTGGGAAAAATTCTCTAATTGTGGAAGAGAGTTATTACATTTCATTTATAAATTTGGGCAGGAAAAAAGCTCCTCTTGCAGCCCCATTTCCTGCCAGTGTTTGGAGAGGAGCAGTGCAGGTGTGTGAGTGTCAGATCGAATCAATCCATGATGTTCTGTGGAAGTTGGCACGAATTCCAGGTGTACTTGAGTCCCACACTTTGTGCCTGCTAGAGGCACGTCCAGTTTGTCCTGATTTCCTCACCAGATCCTCTCTAGAATGGACCAGGGATTCATCCCAAGCTTGGATAACCTCTCATGAAATAAACCAATTTCTCTTCAGCAATGAGCTCCACAGCATCAGACTAAATTTAAATGGTGGGAACAATCAGAAATCCATAATATCGCACGATTATTGCCGAGCTTTGTTTACTTCTACAAACCCAGTGCCATCTGATGATATTTCACCGTGTTTACACATCACACCCCGGAGTTCCTCAAACAGAAGAAAATGAGATTGACTCTTCAACAGAAAGTGATAATGGAATGCAAATCCATCCACTCCCAATGTAGCAGATTGCATTGTTTGTCATGGATGTGGGTCTCCAGCACTGGCACCAAACACGTCCTTAACTGGCTCACAGCTCATCCAGAGTGCTTTCCTTTAATATATTTATCCTCATGCATAATTGATTGAGATTTCTTGCATAATTGCTCCCTTTTTGATGAGTTCAATGGTTTTAGTTCATCAGTTGGGAACGGTGTGGGAATTTGGGCAGGAAAAGTCATGACCACACAAGACACAGAATTGAGTGCCAAAAAATCCATGTTCAGCAGAAGAGATTCACTTTGCATGGATTATGTTCATTCTTAACCAACCTGCTGAGAAAGATCACAGCCAGGACATGGATCAGGATTTAAAAATAAAAATATTTCTGTTAAACTTCTCTCTTCCTGCTGCCTTTCAGGAACACAAATAATCAACAATACCAAAGTGTTCTCCTTAGGGGCCATTCCCCTTATCCTTGATCAAACGACTCTTAAACTGCGTTTTCCATCACAGGGTATTTCAATCTCTGCCTTAAAGCACACAAAAACTTCAGTCTAGGCTTCCAAAGAAGCCTAAATCAAGATGCACTGAATAACACAAAGCTGATCAAACCTCCTGCAATGAATAAATGAGGAGGAGAAATGTTTGCTTCATTTTCTGGAATAAAGCATGGAAAGGAGTCTGTTGGGCTGAAAAAGGCCCAATCCAGCAGCTCTGTCCCTAAACCACCCCTTTTCCTGTGGTGCCTTCAGAGTTAGAGACCAATCCTGCTAGAAAATTCCGTGACACTCAAATCCATCATTATTTAGGATTCCTGCAGTCTTAAATCACCCTAAACACATATTATGATAAATTAGGACTCCCCTGAGAGTACTGAATTATACCAAACACAACAACATTTCTCCTAAATTCACAGGTGGCTACTAGAGCCTTCCAGGTCCTCGAAATCCAAAATTAAAAACCTATTTTCCTTTTTTTTTTCCCCCAATTTCAGAAATAGAAGCCTTTCCTAAAACTGCAATGATACCACCACAGTGATGATACCACAGTGAAGGAAAACGAGGGACAAAATAAACAGCAGCCAGAGGCCAAAGCAGAAATTTTCAAGATCATTCAATGCTGTGCTGTCGAATTATCCCCTCACACAGAGGATGTAAAATTTCAGGCAGAAATTCAGGTAGTTAAGGTTATAAAGAACACTGAGTCTATTGGAAGTTTGCAAGACCATAGAAAATTGGCAAATCTGGGGAGAAATCACCTTGGTGACTCACAGAAATGTGTGCATGTACCAACACCATGTTCAGAGGTTCCCAAAATGTTCTTATTTGCCCAATTTCCTCTCTATTTTCCTGTTATCCATAAGGATCATCACATCCCGTTCACTGAGTCAGGCACTGCCAACATTCCTGGTGTATTCAGTTCACCTGAGGTTTATTTTGCTGAAGTTTTGAGCACAAATATACCTTTTATTCATATTTCTTTTAAAAAATTATTACTGCATAGGAAATGTGTTGGTCTTCTAATAGCACAGTTAATTACTGATATTTTTTCCTATTAATGAAATGTCATTAATGCCTCCCAACAATGAGCTCAGACAAATATGAGGAGACATTTTTAGATGTCTTGTCCAGAATGCTGTGAAAATAATGATAAACAGACGTTCTCAAGTGTGGAAAAGATAAAAATCTCTTAGTCCTTACTGGTTTAGTCCTTAACTATAAGGAGGAAACAAACTCCTAATGGATTTTGACAGATAATGAAGTTGCAGGGACGGAAAAAAAAAAAAAAAGTGTGCTGGTTGTCTTTGATGTATTGTTTCTTGAGGTGGTACCACAGTCTAATTTTGCTGCTAAAATTCCTCCCTGATAAATCACTTGGTCGTGACATTTAAATGAAGGCAAAAAGAAGAGGCTTAAAATTAAGAAGTCTTTATGAATATGTTGTTGCAGTGAATAAATGGATTTATGGCAACAGCACAAAGATCAATAATTCTATTAAAATGGAAAAGTGATTTTCTCCTTCACCCCACAGCCATTAGGCTGCAGGTGAGTCTGAAAATACAGAAATGTGATAAATTGAAAAAACATCAGAATTAGGGCACTAAAAGTGTGAGTATTTGGGGTTAGGACACTTTTAATGGGCGCTGCAGTTACTTCTTAGAGTATCAGCAATCCAGATAAAATGAAGTTGGGGTTTTGATGTTAAATCAAATTCCAAAAAAGGGAACGAAAATGAAACCAGCTCCTCCATGGAGCTGCTTCGAGCCAGAGCAGCCAAAATCAATGGGATGAAGGCTTGGAATGGTGCCACAGCCCAGCTCTCCACACCACAAACCACTTCCTAACAATCCATGGGCACAGAAAAGGTTTGTGATCCCTTCTGTGAGGAGCCACTGCAGTGACACATCCCTGAAACCGCTGGAGTCGCCGGGGAAAAATGGGAATTAAAGTGACAGAATTGGTCACACGCCAACTTAAACTCGTGGGGTTTTCTTCTCCTCTGGCTTTTGGCAGGGCTGTGGAGTCAAGGAGGAACCAGAGAGGAGACCTGGATATGAGCCCATCAGAGTGTGGGGATTCCTTTTATCTTCCAAAACTGCAAGGAAGGACATTCAGCCCACTGCCCACGGGCTGAGGGGCGTGTGGGATGTTCCCACCCTCCACCTCATCCCCCTGTGAGAGGTTTGTAAAAGTTTCTCTGCTTAACTGCTGCTCCAGGGAACATGGAAATCTTTATCCCAGCCTGGCTCAGCATCCTGCTTATGGAAATCTTTATCCCAGCCTGGCTCAGCATCCTGCTTCCCATCCCTGTGGGTAACACCTGCTCATTACCTGCACCAGAGTCCTGTCGTGAGGAGTTCTGACCCAATTTCAACCACAGAAAGAATTTAAAAATTAAAACTTCACCTCCTAACCTGAGCAAAGCAGCAAAGGACAGTGCAGTGGGGGCAAATCCCTTTTTCTGACTGAACTTCCAGGAAAATAATCATTTATTTCCTTGTTTTATAGCTCTGATTGCCACAGGGATCCTTCTCCTGGTTCTCCACATCTCCCATCTCCAAGTCTTTTCCCAATTTCTCCTCCTGGAGTTTCCCAGTCAGTCCCTTCTCCCTCACACTTCCATTCCACAAGGGTCTGGAGGGACAGGACGAGGGGAGTGGCCTTAAATGGCCAGAGGGAAGGGTTAGATGGGCTTTTGGGAAGGAATTCCTGCCTGGGAGGGTGATGAGAACTGGCACAAGCTGCAGCCTGCAAGGCTCACGCCTGACAGAATCATCCAACTGCTTCTGCCATGACAAAATAAACTTCACCTGGGCCTACATTTATTTCTTACCCACCTCACAGCTAAAAATCCTGTTCCAGGAGAGTCCATAAATAAATTTCCCCTGAGTACAAAGGAGCCCATTCCTTTCCATGAGGTCACCCAGGTGTTGAATAATCAGGTATTTTGTCCTTGTGGACGGGATGTGAAAGCCTCCAGGACAAACAGGAGCTCTGAGGGAACGCTACACCCACATGAACATGATATTTATCTGTACCTGATGCCTTGAGATGCTCAGTCACACATAAATAATCAGAGCTAGGGCAGTGTTGGGATGAGACAACTGCTTTTAACCAGCACAGAGCTGCTGGAGAAACACTTTCAGCAACAATTTTCTCAATTTGTCCTGCTGATAAATTTTCTGGGCAACAACTTTCTCATTTTTTTTTCCTGCAATCAAGTGTATCAGTTTCCTTTCTATTTTAATTTTTGATAATGAAAAGGAGTGTTTTTTAATTATTTAAGCCCCCAGACTAACCCTGGCTCTCAGAGAAGTCTGGTTCAGACTCGGGGTCTGAAGCTCCCATCCTCCTGTGCCACCAGTGGAAATCTGAGAGGGAAAGTTCAGCTGCTGATGATCCAGATTAAAATGGTTCCCTCCATTTGAAAGGATGTGGAATTTTCTCCTAGATTGAATTTGACACTGTATCACTAAAGTGAATATAATTCACTCTGATCTCCTTACCATTTAGAACCAATGGCCCATTCATGTGTAAATGCACAGTTAAAGGGGGGGAAAAGTACAGCAAAGGCAGACCATAATGTCATCTGTATCCAAGCAATCACTTCCATTCTGTTCCTGGGATAAAAGGAGAGGTAAATATTAAACAGAAAAAGGATTGTGGTTTTACAGGCATTCAGGGATGTCCATTTTAGAGCAAAATCCAGTCACTCACTGTATTTCTGCTTAAGTCTCCAGGCATGGGAATGGATCACAAAGGAAAATTCTGTTTGGTACTGAATCCCACCTACTCTGCAGCCAGAAATTAAACACCCCTGCAGGCAGTAAATCCGGGATAATTTCCTGCTAAAAGATCCCAGAGCTGGAATCCTTAAATGGGAGTGTGACCAACACAGTGAAACAGCATCCTCAGCTGTGGATTCCAGGTGTGTTCTGAGCACAAGGGCATGGAAAAGGCTTGAAAGACAATTCCTTGTCTATTTGTTAAGCCAGAAACCAAGCCCAGGGTTAAGTGAGTCCTACAGCACTAAGGGAATGAGGAGTGACTGATATAAAGAGTCACTTTAGAATGATAAAGTAGGAAAATATTGAAGGCCAGTCCTCAAAATAATCATCAGGGCACAAATAACCAGGGTGGGGAAAATGCCATCCAAGAGGTAAAGGCAGAAGCCTCCCCTCTGCCATAATTTTAGTGTCAAAGGCACTGATTTGGTTACAGACCCAAGTCCAAAGGTTTTTAGACACCACAGTTCCAGCCCTACCTCAGTGCTCCTGGGTCAGGACCCAGAGACTCTTCCTGCAGTGCAAAACCTTCCACAGTGTTGCATTGGTTTGAAAAGTAAAAATATAAATAAATGAACAAGCAAAGGAGTCACTAAAATGGGCTGTAAATAATCTTTCTCTTTCTTCTTCCTTAGGTGAGGGCCCAAGAGTTTTACTCTGCAAACTCTTCCCAAACTGAGGAACTCAGGAAGGGGCTGGGTGGGTTTTCCCACAGGATTTTTTACTGGGGGGAAAAAAACCACTCTGAGCTCGTCTAATTTCTAATCCATCCTTCCCTGTCACAATTTCCAATCTAGATCTGATTTTATGGAAAAGACTGCACTCTCCAAAGGGTCCAAACTGTGGGAATTCACTGCTGGAGGGTTTTGTTCCTGTCCAGCCCGGCCTGGCTCCAACTGCTGCTCGCTCTGGTACAGTTGTAGATGATTACAAGAGTCATTAAGCAGCATAAAATCATGCATGCTGGCTAATTAATGTGGAATTGATTCTCCTTTTAGTTTCATTTTTTACGTCTGTTGAACTCCACTGGAATCAATAAAGGCAAGCTCAGTAAAATTGCAGTAAAATTGATGTAAGCAAAGGACGTCAGGCTGGAATTTAATGAGCTATAAAATCCAAAGAAACAGAAAGAGAAAATCAAACTTCCAGCTCCATCCATGTATCTATTGTAATTGTATGTGATCAGGAACAGTTGGGAAATTTTCCTCAACATTAGAGTCCAAGTGATGCATTGGAGGCTCACTAGAGGAGAAATGAGAACCCTCAGAGTGATGTAAAAGGGGGGAAAACACCAAAAATTCAAGCTGAGGTCCTGGGAGTTTCCATTCTTTACTCCCACCACAAACCCACTCCAGATTTACAAAGGATCTTTCCAAACTTTCCTTCTGTTTGCCAAGGGTTGTTACCTCCATCTCCTTTCATGACCCACCTTCAGTGTCCAGCCTCTGTCCTTGCAGATCTCAAGTCTAAGTCAGGAAGTTCTAACCCAATTTAAACCACGGAAACAATTTAAACCTTAAGACTTCACCTCTGCACCCTGCTATTAAAGCTTGACTCAAACAACGTTTCTTTGGCCTCCTTTCTCCCTCACTGCCCCTCTCGGAGCCGGGTTTCCCAAACTTTGTTCAAACGCGGCGCTTCCGGGCGCCCCGGGAGCGTCACCCCCGGGGAGGGGCTGTCGTGTCACGTTATGGGATGTGACACCACAGCTCCAGCAGATCCACTCTCTGCGAGAGACAGACACCAAATGTTTGGTATTGTTATAAATGAAACCCAAGCAAGCCGAATTAATAATTTATAAAGATAGATTTTTATTAGGTGATCGAGATACGGTCACTGATAGCCCCAATAAGAGCCCGGGGTCAGCGCTGGGTGAACTCAGAGTCCCTCTCTCTCTGGCAGCAACATCCCTGAGTTCACAAAGTGGTCTCAGTCCCAGCAGTTTTTATACATTTTTTTTTTCTGCCCGGGGTAGAGATTCCTCTCTTCCTTTTGTGATT
>VYXD01014195.1:143452-159845 GCA_013397195.1 Hylia prasina
TGGAAGATGAGATCCTGGGAAGGGAGCAGGGGTTGCAACACCACACCTGGATGCTGAGAAACAGAACTTCATTAACATAAAAAGAGCCGTGGTTCGGACAAGAAATGGCTCATTCTCACAAACAATCAAGGACACCTGGATGATCAGCAGAGTTTACATCCCAATTCTGGGTTCCCCTAAACTCGATCAGACATTTGTTCACTTCCCAGAAACAGCTTTGTCCAGTCTAACACAAAGGACAAAGATCTACAATCAAGACAGCCAGGATCGTTGGAAACTCATCAGCATTCATCCATCTCCCAGGAAAAGCTTTGTCCAGCCCAACCTAGAGAAAGAAACCAACATGAATATGTGGAATCACAAAAGGAAGAGGGGAATCTCTGCCTCGGACAGAAAAAAATGTATAAAAACTGATGGGAGTGAGGCAGTTTTGTGAACTCAGGGAGTTTGATGCCAGAGAGACTGAACTAAAGTTCACCAGTGCCAATCCCGGGCTCGACGCTGTCATTTTTATCGTGGCTATCAGTGACCGTATCTCAATTACTAAATAAAATCTGTTTTTATTAATTATTGATTTGGCTTGATCGAATTTCATTTATAACAGTATTCATCTATTTTTTTCTGAGCTGGAGATTCAGCCCTTGACCTTTCAGGGCTGGCTGGAAACGAGCAGTGCCAGGTTTGCCCACCTGGAATGTTTTGACAACAGCTTTGGTGATGAGAGGATCAAATTGTTGTTGTCCTCTGTACAAAAAAATTAAGAGTTTGCTTCAAAAATAGTTGTATTTTACAGCCTTATTGATATTAGAGCTGGATAGGGCACAGCTTTCGTCCCCATCCCTTCACAACTTCAGAAAACCAAATGATAAAAATGAAAGAACTTTGAAATTGTTGATTCCTCACAAAAACAAAACCACCCCAACCAAACAAACAAAAAGTCAAATTTCTAAACGCTGTGTTTAGGGGTTTTTGCCCTCCAAGGCATTTTCTATGGATATTTCACGGCAGCTTTAGCTCAGATTCCCATCAAAAGTTAGCTCCAGCAATTAGGCAGAAATACAGGAATATTTCTGTCAGATACATTCCATGATAACCACAGCAACACATCCAGGCAGCCTCTCCTCAGGGCACATCTATTTTTTAAATGGAAATACACCCAGAAAATTCAGAATGAGCTGAATTTCTTCAGCCTCCCAGCCCAGAGAAGGTGCAGGAAAGTTTTTTTTATCCAGCTTTACTCATCTATTACAGTTCCATAAACTCTGTTTTTCCTAAGGAGTCACCTGGAATTTATAACAGGCCGAAAATGGAGCCTGGGTAATTGGTCCAAAGAGGCTTCTTGTTTATCCTCCCCATTTTTATGTTTAATATGAGTTATCCAATGCCAATCTTTCCAAATCACACGGGAGATGTTTAAAAATCAATTTTTCCCTCATCCCTGGTAATCAATGGGATTATTTTACCTTCAATGGCCATTTTGTCAGGGAGGTTTGAACCAGGCCTGCTTATTCCTTCAGAGAAATTACATAGATTCATCCCACTGGAACACCTTCAGATCAAGGAGTGCCTAAAATCACCCACCAAGGTGTGTGCACAGCTCATCATTCCCTGAATTGTGCTGTAGGACCTTATTCCCTGGGATATATCCACTGTTACTGGCATCACTGGAGAATTCCTCAATGCAAGCAGCTGGATTTGCATCCAGGAGAACAACAGCCACTCTTTCCACACATTCCTCAGATCAGATCGAGAGTTTTGCCAAAATAAAACCAAAAATTGCCTCATGCTTTAGGCTGTAGATTAATTCCACATGGGAAAATGACCAGAATTAATTCTGATTTATTTTTTAAAAATCACGATACAAGCCAGTGTTCAAAGGGAATTCTCTCAGAGGGGTTTTTATTTCCCTCCCCAACAGCAGCTGCTGACTCACTCAGCTCTTAGTTGCTCAAATTTATGACAACAATAAAATGTTGAAGTCAAACTTCCTTGCAGGATGCAGCTCGGGCTGAAGAACATGCAGTCAAAATCCAGGGAAGTGGCACAGGGAGAGTGATCCTGGGCTGATCCCACCCGTTAATCCCCAACCAAACCCTGTCTCTGCTGCCTGAATTCACTTCCCTTTGCATGCTTGAGGTGGAGCCAGTCTCAGGGAGCTGAATCCCGAGGGATTTCATGGAATTATAGAATCACCAGGTTGGAAGAGACCTCCAAGATCATCGAGTCCAACCCATCCCTGACACCTCAACTAAACTCTGGCACCAGTGCTACATCCAGCCTTTTTTAAACACATCCAGGGATGGTGACTCCACCACCTCCCTGGGCAGGCCATTCCAGTATTTTATTATTCTTTCCCTGAAAAGTTTTTTCCTAATATCCAACCTGTATTTCCCCTGGTGCAGCTTGAGGCTGTGTCCTCTCCTTCTGTCAGCGCTGCCTGGAGAAAGAGACCAACCCTCAGCTGAGCACAGCTGCCTCTCAGGGGATTGTAGAGAGTGACAAGGTCACCCCTGAGTCTCCTTTTCTCCAGGATAAACAGCCCCAGCTCCCTCAGCCATTCCTCACAGGGTTTGTGTTCCNAGGGGCCAGAGCTGGACACAGCACTCAATGTCCTTCCTAAACTGGACACAGCACTCAATATCCCTCCTAAACTGGACACAGCACTCAATGTCCACCCTAAACTGAGGGGACAGAGCTGGACACAGCACTCAGTGTCCTCCCCAAACTGAGACATCCATAACTGGACACAGCACTCGAGGTGTGGCCTCACCAGTGCCCAGCACAGGGGAACAACCTTTGGGTTCATCTGCAGCTCTGGCAGGTGCTGAGGGGAGAACAAACTCAGCATGAACCAGAAAACTGCTCCAAAAGGCTCCTGGAATTACAGAATATCCCGAATTTGAAGGGATCCACATGGATCATCGAGTCCAAGTCCTGCACCCGTTACTGAGGTGGGAGTGGGGGTTGGAAACTGGGGTGGGGCTGCTCTTCACTGCAGTCACCAAACTCAGGAAAACCACGTTTTCCCTGGAAAATCCTATGGAATCTGAGTTTTGTTTGAGTCCAGAGCTGCTCACAACATTTGGGTGGTTCATCCACTCTCTTCACAGCCCTTCCTGTCTCTGGCTTCTTTATGTCTGATTAATTTGATTTACACTGATTGCATTGGTTATTAGGCAAAAAGGTGTAAGCTGAACAAATATACTAATAAATAAACTAATAAATATAATAAAACCCCTGCACTCAGCAGGTCGAGCACCACATACCAAGATTATCCCTGCCAGTAAATTAAAATTAAATAGCGACCATTTGGTGAGAGATTTAGATTAAACATTGGGAAGGAACTGTTCCCTGTGAGGGAGGGGAGGCCCTGGCATAGGGTGCCCAGAGAAGCTGTGGCTGCCCCCGGATCCAATTTGGATTTTATGGAAATTGTCCCCACTCTGTCAATGGAGGAGTGAACTATTTAAGGGCAGCTTGACCAGGAGGCAAAGAGGGTTGGGATAATCTACTGGAAGGCACTGGAACAGTGACTCCTGGAGGTTTCACTGCCTCCTTTGACGGGTCAAACATCACCCAGTGACTCAGGCTCTGAGTCAGCCTTGCTGCCTCACGCTGCTGAACCACCTCATGTAAGCTGGAAACTTCATCAAGCAACCCACACACCCTAATGAGGCATGTTTTATTCTGTGTCTCAGCCTCTCTCGGGCACCCAATGCTCTGCAAAGCACCTAGAAAAATCAAAGTTATTCCATGCTCCAGAAACAAACATTGCAGGGCCATTTTTGCTGCACATTTCTGGGGGAGTGGGACATCACTGAGATGTTTCATTAACCCCAAGTTACTTTTCTGACTGTTTAGTCGGCCTGGGAGGAATTTCCAGGGCTGTGGAAAGGAGCAACAACAGGAAGAGTGGGATTTCTATTTTAGGAAGCCAATCCCCAACGTGCAGGCAGCTGCCTGACTGTCCCTCCCTTAATGAAGACACATTGATCATCTGCAGGAGCTTCTGTGAAATAGTTTTGTGTTCTCATGGCCTTATACTGGAAAAATCTGCCTGGAAAGGGCTGGAGTCCCCATTCCTGGAGGGATGCAAAAGCCACAGAGATGCTGCATTTGGGGATAGGATTTAGTGGTGAAGGTGAAGGTCAGTGGTTGGGCCCAGTCCTTGAGGACTTTTCCAACCTGAAATTCCACAATTCTGTGATTCCTGAGACTGCAGGACACACCACACTGTGAAAGACTCCTGGAGGAGTTTCTGTTCTGCCACAACACGACACGAAACAACTTCACGAGGACACGGTGATGAGCAAAGCAGGAAAACCCCCAAGTTTATTTACAAAACTCAATTTTATATATTTCCAAAGGTGCCTGTGGGTTGGAGGATGAAATCCCACCTCCCAAACCACATTGGTCAAGACAACTGTCAATCAACTTTCTCCTCCTACCTAAAATATGTAAACAACAAAGGACAGTTAGGAAAACAAAGCTGTTGTTTATAGTAAAAAGTGTGGAAAAGTAAAAATTCTGACTCCAATATGAAAGACAAATCAGAAGGCCTAGAAAAATCCTCAAAACCAGAGTGACACTGTTCCCCAGTCACAGCCCTGTGATCCCCTGGGATGCTGGAAGCAGCTCCCAGCACTCCAAGGCAGGAACTCCCAGCACTAATCCAAATCCACAGTCCTGGCTCCTTTAACTGCCTCCAACTGCTGATACAAGCCTAACAACCTTGTTTAGGTATTTATAAACCATCGATAAATCATTAAACACTAATTCTATTTCCTTCCTTTCCCCTTCCATTCGAGCTGCTCCTCTTGCTGGTCCTTATTGCCATGGATATTTCCAGCCCCACGAGCACGTTCCAAGGAACTACTCCATGGGAAGGATGGCTTTTAAATCATTTACCACTGACAAATGCTCTTGGCCACTCTAGCAGACAGCATCTGTTTATTTAAACGGCCTGAGAGGACTCATTAATCCAGAACACACAATAAAATTGTCAGTTTGGGGCACGCCGTGGGTCAGGAAATGCTGCTTCCAGCCCTGACAAGGCCCAGGGAAGATCCTATCTCGTGCCATTAAGGATTTATCCGGAGAAGTTGGATCTCCCAGCTCTTCCCTGGCTTCTAGATGTGGATTTTTTTCCAACTTTAAAAGTGTTTGTGGCTGTCTCATACCTTCAGAAGTGGTGTCACTGCAGCCACTGCTGTTTCCAGAGGATTTCTGCTCCAGCTTTTGCTCACAAACATCTCCTTTTCCTGCTGCCCTGGAGCACTCAGGAGCACGAGGCTGCCACAATAAAACCTGGAAGAAAAAGTTTTCTTTGACCTCAGAGAGATTCTCCACTGACCAAGGTGTTTAAGAGTCACAAAGCTGCGTTGGTAGTGACAATAATCAGGTTTTGCCTAATGGAAGCATCAGGATGCTGTCATTTATTTTGCCTTCCTGCCTGATGAAAATATTTCAAGCTGATTTTTTTTTTTTTTTTGCCAGAGCAGTTCCCTCTTATTTTGTCACTGATCTCATCCTAACATTCATAACAGAGGGAAAGAAGGGCAAGAAGGAGAAAAAAAAAGGAGTTTTGTGCTGTTCCATTCATACAGAGCTAAGAAAACTCTCCCATATTGCATTTCAGATGTTTAAAAATTTGTATTTTCTTTCAGAGAAACAAACAGCCAAAACTTTTTAAGCAATTGAAATGTGCTCACATAGCAGCTTCATTGGGATTTCTAAGCTCTACTTATCCAAGTTTTAGCTCATGTTTTCATCCCCACGTGAGAAACCCACCCTGATTTCATTCTCCTTATGCAAAAAAAAAAACCAAACAAAAAAAACCCAAAAAACAAACAAACAAAAAAAAGTTTTTATAAGGAAAAAGAACCTTGAAGAGAGACAAATCTTCAGTTTCAATGTCTTGACACAAAGTCAAGGTGGTAGCAAAAACTACAATTACCCTAAATTCATCAAAAGACAGTGGGATTATTGTGTATAATGTAATACATTGTATTTCTGAAGCTGGGAGGTTCAGAATTTGGAGTTATAATTAGAATATAAGCATTAATATTAGTACTGGCTCCAGAAAAGCAGCAAACTCCTGAAAACATCACCTGTACAAGCCCAGAGGTAGAACTCTGAGCCTCCATTCAGTTTGAAATCCTCCCAAATAAGCAGGAATTCCCCAGGAGCTGTTCCACGCGGAGGTGACTCCGCATTTTGTGAGACACAAAACCTTCCCCACCTGTCAGAGCCAGCCCCAGCCCTGCTGAACTGTGAATTTCCACTGAATTTGCACCCAGTGAAACCCACGCCCAGCATGGAACAGGAACCAGAACTTTCAGCCCTATCCATAATTCAGAACGACCTTCAGGCGTTTGCAACACCTGGAATTAAATAGGAAATTAAACTATTCCCCCCTCCCCGAGGTGGTGGGGTGGAGGCAAGAAATGCATTTAGAAATGAGTACACAAGCAGTTCGTGCTGCTTTTGTGGGGATTACTCAGCACATCTCCTTAGCAGTCCCCTGACACGTTTTTTTAGGATATTTCCTGAAGCATCCTGAGTTTAAGCTGCCTCCAGCACGCCCCCAGCTCCCCCTTCCACGGGCATGGAAAATTGGTTTTCTCCCACTGTAAATCCCTAAAAACCACACCAGGGCTTTCCAAGTGCTGAAGGCCAGGTTAAAGGGTGTGCCTCCTCCTTTTTAGGCAGTTTTAAATTAGCACAGAAATGAAATTTGCTGTTATTGTAGGGTATAAATGAAGACATTCCCTTTCCATCGGGCCTTGCCTCAGGTAACCCTCAGACTTTTAAGAAAAGTGCTGATGCTCTCAAGTCTCAGCCCGAGCTGAGACAAACGTTTCCCTTTGCAAAGAATTAAAGCCTGGAAAATGTGAAACTTGGAGTCAGGAAAGGACAGGGCACCTGCAGAGCCTGTGGGATACTGGGAACGCCCCAAATTTTTCATCCCACAAAAGTGACAAAAAATGGGAATTTGAGAAGTGGAAAGAACTCACAATTCCTGTGGAAGGTTTATAATCCTTCCCTTCCTGCTGCAATAAACTGACATTTTAGGAGTGCTGCATTTATTTAAATGCCAGCCTGCCACGTAAATATTTGATTCCATAATGATTATTGGCAGTCCTGATAAAACAGCTCACGAGTTCACCCCGTGAGTTTATTTATTGCATGAAAGGATTTGCCCAGAAGCGAATTTTGCTGGTGATGAGAGCTTGTATTGACACAGAAAAATTAAATGGGAATTTTATTGTCATAAAATATCAGGATTAAGCTAATCATACCCCAGCTGTCAGGGACAGAGAGAGATTTATCAAAATATTGCAAAATTACAAGGCCGTGGAGCAGGGTTGGGTTCCGGGGTTTTTTTCCATATCATTTTGATATTAGATTAGACAAGAGCCTGTCTCAACAGTGCACTCTCAGTTGCAATATTTAACAGTTAACTGGGCAAACTCAGCCTTATGAGCAGCAGAATATCAGCTATTAATCATTAATTATAAAACCTGAGGAGACAATACCATCAGGCTGACGTTTTATACTGATGGAAGAGCCGCGAAACCACGGTGTGCACAAGTGGCCCTAATTATTGAAGAAGTAGCTTGACGAGGTGGCTTATCTGTTCAGGCAGTGCCACAGGAATCAGATTTGAGGCTGGTTTGAAGGAAAATGGGGCTCTGACAGCCAGGAGGGGGGAAGGAGCTGGGAGCAGCTGGAATGTGGCCCCAGGACCAGAGGGCCTCACATCTCAAAGCCACAATCCCAGGAAGGTTTGGGTTGGAAAGACCTTAAATCCCATCCTGACACCGCAGGATTTGAGCTTTTATATTTCCCATCCATCTGTGCTCCTGCAGCTCTTTAGTGTCTGACTCTGACCCCACACACAGTGTGAGCTGCTGCTTCCCCATTTGGGTCAGACACAACAATTCCTCTCCAGGCCTGGGAATCAAGGACACCTCACTGCCTCAGGCCCCCAGGGATGGAAACAAAAGTGACTTGGGGGAAACTTGGGCTCAGTGACTTCATTAGCTGGAGCTGTAATTGGGAGATGAAGCCCCAGTGTGCAAATGGACCAAACTTACCCAGGTGTGACAACCCGTGAGCCGGGGCCCATTTTGGGTGCAGCCCCTGGGGGGCTTTGTCTGCCCTGGGTGTACCTGGAGGCCCTTCCATAAATGGAACTGCTTTTTATTCCCTGAACTCTGCCTGGCCTCTGGATTTAGGCAGCCCCAAAAGGCATCAATCCCACCCCTGCCATGGCAGGGACACCTCCCACTGTCCCAGGCTGCTCCAAGCCCCATTGTCCAGCCTGGCCTTGGGCATTTCCAGGGATCCAGGGGCAGCCACAGCTGCTCTGGGAATTCCATCCCCGTGCCAAAGGCAAGCCTTGTCCCCTGAAGGAGAAAAAATAAATTACGGAAATTGAGGAGAAAAAACACAACACCCTCAGATAGGAAAATGTCTTTCATGCTCTGGAAGCAGAATTTAGAGACTTCCTTTATCTGGGGATTTTGTCCATCCCAAAGTCTCAATTTGTTCTTCCCTGATTGTTTTCTAACTTTTCCAATTATCTCAGGGGGGCATCAATTTGTTTTCAAAGTCAGGCATTAATTTGAAACAACACTTTGAGCAATCCTGCTTGTTTCTTTCTGAAGGTCTTTTTAATGGCACAAGCATCTGCATAGCCCATCAATCTTCCCTCCTGCATATCTGGAGAGCCATCTCTGTCCTTACAGGAAGGCTGCTCCAGGAGCATTTATTAATTCCAAAAGATTCAGATATCTCATTATGCCATACCTGGAGAGCCTCTTGCTGGCTGGGGACGCATCGGGAAAGTTCTGTTGCAATTGCCTCCAACTTGACTTTTTTTCTCCCTCAAAAATTACCCCAGGAAGGCACAGATTTAATGTAAATAATTGTAAATAGTGCTGATTAACTGTAATGTCATTTTAGTGGGCCTGAGGTACCTTGGGAGTGAATATTCCATAAAGCTGGACTCTGCTTTAGGGATAAGGAAAATAATTTCTTTGTATTTGTAGCCTGTGAAATCCTGCAGTGCCCATTTCAGATATTAATTGGGATTATCCAGGCAATTCTCCATACTGGCTGTAACTGTTTGTAACTGGGTTTGTTCCTGAGCAAAGATTTGCTGGGATGAGTGGAAAAATGGGATCAACAGCTTTTAACCCTCTCCAAGGCATGGACTTGGCTGCTCCCCTCCCATTCCCTTCTCTGCCCAGAAAAGAATCTGTTATTTCCACACATCTTTTCACCAAAATTTGAGAACTGAGACGTAAAACCAGCAGGAAATCAGCACCCTGGACAACCCAAACTTTTCCAAATGCTTCCGGGGAGACTCTTCTGCTTCCCTGAAAATATCCACTGTATTTTTCTATAATTAATCTTTTAAAGATCCACACCTTCCTAAGGAAAAACGTCGCTGAACGCTTGGGATATTTTGGATCTGCCACAAATCCCTCCAGAAATTACACAGAACTTCTTTAAAATCGCTGTGGAAAAGGAATCTCAGAGCTGGCAGAGTCCATCCCAACCACACCACCTCCTCAAGCCCTAAATGAAACAGCTCATTACTAACTCAATAATAAATTACAGTATTTTTTAAGGCTTTCCCCTTATAGTGTTAAGGAAATGAAACAGAACGAGAAAGAGGGGAGGAAAAGGATTTCTGCCATCCCCTTATTAAAGTTTCCACTGCAACACTCCAGGTGTTATTAAAATACAATAAAAATGCAAAAGGTCAGATGTGAGAAGAAAATATGGAAGGATTGTACTTGAAAAACCAAGATATTAAGCAGCTGATGCAGGAGATGAGTCAGAACCCTGAATAAACTTAAATTGTGTATTGGGAGGGCAATACCCCCATTTTTTTAGCTGAATTGAGCCTCATGATTATGATTTAAATTTTGGGCCTTTTGCTTTATGATAAAAATAATGAAACACCCCGTTTTCCATGGTTATTATGCAGGGTATTGCCAGCAGCCAGGAAATGAAAGGGACATTTCCTACTTGGTTTCCCACATTGGTTACTCTGGTTCGGGTCAATAACTGAGCTCCAAACTGAAAATTAGCATGCAAAACCTGTTTACAATCGTATTTTAATTAAGGAAAGCACCTTACAGGTGATTAAAGGTAGTCAATCACAATTTGTGGTTCCAAGGAAATCCTCACTCATGAAAAATCTGTGAGCTTTGTAGGTTTTCATAGAAGGTTCCAGATTCCTTTCTAAGTGAGGTCCAGAGTAAAACCCCAATTTTGTGGCCTTACACAAAGGTCATTATCCCTCTGAGCAGAATTCCTGTGTAAATAAAGCACCAGATTTGGGATAGAAGGATTCATGGTGTGTTTCACATGGGGATAGGCTGGATTGTAGAGCCACAGCATTTTAAAACTGCCCGTTAAAATAAGAGTTGAAACAGAAACAAGCTGCTGAAATCAGCACTAAAGTGCTACAGCAACACAACAGCCCCACTTTGAGAAGTGCTGACAAAATACACACATTAACCAAGTTCATCCTGGAATATTCCAAAACAAAATTTGGGAAATTATCACAGTTTACCCTCCAGGATCAGGCCAAAAACTGGTATTTCTCCAAGTGAAATAATCCCTCCGCTTTTCACATCTCTGCCACTTCTTAACCCTAAAACAGCAGCTGAGAGTTGGGGCTGGAAGCACAAAACTCTTCCTGCCTTTACCTCAAACTCCATCTCATTTTAAAAGCCACTGATGGGGCTTCCCTTTAATTTCTGGCTGCATTAAAGAAATTTAATTGGGCCACGATTGGGGGCAGCTGAAAATGCAGAGCCTTTCTTGCCTTGCATCAAATCCCAGTTTTGCTGCATTTATGGTGAGTGATCACTGAGGAGCTGCATTTATTGGCTGAATCAGCCCAGGGACATCAGCACCAGATTAATTTCAGTGAATCTGGGGGCAAATTCTGCTTCCCAGCACAGGGTGGTGACCTCAGGAGAGCAGCACAATTTCCCTGAATTTGTCTGGGAATCTCGCTCTTATTCCTGGGATGTGAAGTGCCTCCACTCAGGGGCTTCCCCAGCACCTGGGAAACACCGAGCAAATTAAAGGGGCTCAAACTTCCTCAGAAATCTGAGTTGTTTTCCTGTTTCAGGGAAATACTCTCATTTCCGACGATGAATTTAAAGCAATCTCAGAAAAATCATTAATTAAATGTGCAGGGGGGATAAGCATGGTGAGGTTAATCAGGGAATTTCTCCTGATGGTTTGAAAAGCTGCTTTTTTGTTGTTTGTTTGTTTGCTTCTTTGCAACTGATCCACTTCCAAAGAAAATTACTGCAGCTTCAAGGAAGAGAAATATTTCCAATGGGAGATTTTCAAAACCAGATTTAAACTGGGTCTTGGGAAGGAATTCCTGGCTGGGAGGGTGGGGAGGGGCTGGGATGGAATTCCCAGAGCAGCTGTGGCTGCCCCTGGATCCCTGGCAGAGCCCAAGGCCAGGCTGGACATTGGGCTTGGAGCAGCCTGGGACAGTGGGAGGTGTCTCTACCACGGCTGGGATGGAATGGGATGAGATTTAAGGTCCCTTCCAACCCAAACCATTCCAAAAAATGTAGAAATACTGGAGAAAGTATGAACCTGCCCTTGTAGAAACCACCATAATAAGAACTCTGATTATTATTTTGATTTATCTCAGCCCACGGATGGCTCCTGACCCAAACTACTCCTTGAAATAAAATGAAATACAACTTCCCGTAGCATTAAGAACAACCATCACAAAGATAAGAGGAGAAAAAAGTTGGTTTTTCTTGTTAAAATGCGGATGCAATTTTAAATTTTCTCATAACTGGAGCCTGAGAGTCCATTTCCTAGGAATGTTTTTTATTCCATTAAAGCTCTCCCTATGCCTGCACACACTGATGCATGAAAGCAGAGGTTTGGGATGTTATTACATTCCAACAGCTGCTTGCTACTTTTTCATTAAATAGGGATAGACAGTGGAAATAACATTTTTAGGGGGAAAAAGAAAAAAAAAAAAAAAAAAAAGCAAACCTGGAGAATATTTTGATAACTGTGGTTATCAGGTGTTTTATTTCTGGAAGTGAAATTTTTTCTTTTCTGGAAAGAGGGTTTTGACTGCAAAATTCCTCGGAATTGTCACCGTGGGATGACGTGTTGGGAAATTCAATCTTTGTCCAGGCAGAGGGGGTTGGGAAAAATTTCAAATTCAAAGGCTCCAGTTTTGCAAGATATTGAGAATGACCTAAAATTAGGGACTGGGAGCTTTGCAGCAAATGTCACTGTCAGCAAAAATACGCCCAAACTGCGACGACAGTCCGAGTGGAACCACTGGAGGAGGAATTCCACCCACACCACCCTCCAGCTTCAGGCAAACTCAAGGATTTCAACATCCCTGGAAGTGTCCAAGGCCAGGTTGGATGGTTTGGAGCAACCTGGGATAGTGGAAGGTGCCCCTGCCCATGGAACTGGATGAGCTTTGAGGTCCCTTCCAATCCCAACACTTCTGGTGTCACCCTGGTTTTGAGGATTTTTCTGGGCCTTCTGATTTCTTTTTCATATTGGAGTGAGAATTTTTACTTTCCCACACTTTACTATAAACAACAGCTTTGTTGTCCTGACTGTCCTTCCTTGTTTACATATTTTAGGTAGGAGGAGAAAGTTGATTGACAGTTGTCTTGACCAATGTAATTTGGGAGGTGGGATTTCATCCTCCAACCCACAGGCACCTTTGGAAATGTATAAAATTGAGTTTTGTAAATAAACTCAGGGCTTTTCCTGCTCTGCTCATCACCGTGTCCTCGTGAAGTTCGTGAAGTTCTTTCGTGTCGTGTTGCAACATTCTGACATTCCACAATCCTTGTCATTTCCTTGCTCTGATCCCATTTAAATTGTAACCGCAGATATCTTGGCACAACATCCCTCTCCCACCTGGATTTGGTATTTTTAAGGGACATCCCTGCAATCCACACACGTGAAGTGAAATTTCTTTTTTTTTATTTACATTGCAGATTTGAGGGTAGAATGGTAAAGTTAGAAAGAGAAGCCTGGGCTGATCCCAGGGCTGTATTTTCCTGTTACCAAGATGAGCTCCTTACTCCTCCTCCATAATTCCAGCAGGAGGGATAATGTAGGAAGCACAAGGAAAGTACTGCAAAATTCCTCTCTGTGAGGAGAATCCATTTTCCCTCCTCTNACCTAAAATTAGGGACTGGGAGCTTTGCAGAAAATGTCACTGTCAGCAAAAATACGCCCAAACTGCGACGACAGTCCGAGTGGAACCACTGGAGGAGGAATTCCACCCACACCACCCTCCAGCTTCAGGCAAACTCAAGGATTTCAACATCCCTGGAAGTNAGAATGGTAAAGTTAGAAAGAGAAGCCTGGGCTGATCCCAGGGCTGTATTTTCCTGTTACCAAGATGAGCTCCTTACTCCTCCTCCATAATTCCAGCAGGAGGGATAATGTAGGAAGCACAAGGAAAGTACTGCAAAATTCCTCTCTGTGAGGAGAATCCATTTTGTGTCCTCTCACACAGGAAATGTTTATCCCACAGAAGGCTGAGGGCATTTGCTAAGCAGAAAAAGCTCCTGCTCATCCCAACAATTGGAGTGATGGAAAACGTGGTGTCAGGAAGAAAATCTGCTGGTGTTCTCTTAATTATGCAGAAATGCTTCCTCATCACTGCGTTCACTCTGCTCAAAGTCAGGCTCCAGCTCTAATTGTTCCTGTGGGCTCCCCAGAGGTTGGGAAGCTGCTCCCTCCGTGCCATTCCAGCTGGGATCCCGCTGTCTCCAGAGCCTGCAGAGGAAATTCCAGGTTGTTTTGTAATCAGGAAGGGTGACACTGGGCAGGAGCTCCACCCTTGCTCCCCACACCCTCACACTCCTTCGCTTTCCTGGGAAGGAGCAGCAGCTTTCTAAATCCGACTCGAAACGGATCCAAATCTGGAATTTTTCAGCCAGGGGAAGGAAAGTTATAAAAGATACTGGATCACCACAACATCTGAGGACAGAGAGCAACAGAGGAAACCAACTGAGAGGCCAGCCCCAGCTTGGCTCCCATTCCCTGAGCTCCAGCCTGGATTGTGCTGCCTGATTGGGACAGAAGAATAAATCAGGACATTTTTATCCACGTGCTCCCTTCATGAGTTTGGAGCATTGTGGAGGAAACCTCTTGTCCATGACAAACGGAGGGAGCTGGGCTGGCTGAGGGCTGGGCATGGAAATAAATGTATTTTTACCCTGCTGTTGGCTCGGGCTCAGGCTTGGCCATCTGGAGCAGCAAATATTTCATGTGAAGAGAGCTCTTGACCGGGCTTGGATCATCGAGGATTAGGCTGGAAAGGTTTGGCAGGAAATCTCCACGAGGCTGCTCCCAGGAATGACTTCAGCAGGCCTGGCGAGAGGGGATGGGGATCCAGCCCCCCTGGGAATCCCAATCTGCCAGGGATACCTGTGGCCAGGGAGAGGGGAAAGTGCTGATAATTCCAGCTAAATTTGGGGGTTTTCACACGGAGCCTGTAGTGGAAAGAACAGCCCCTTTATATTCCTGATGATATCGGTGGCATCCAGCTCGGGGCTGGAATAAAAGAGCTGCAGTTTACCCCGCTCAGCATTCCCTGCTGCCAGGAATTCCCATTGTCTGCAGCAGGAGCTTTGCCTGCCTCAAACAAAAGGAATTCTGAATAGGGCCAGGAATAACCCAGCACAATCCCGGGCTCTCCATCATTGCCCTCTCCAGCGGGGCACAACCTGCCCTGTTCCCGGGAATTCCTGCAGATATCCCACTTTCATCCCAGTTATCCCAACCTCCATCACCTGCAGCTCCAGGGAAACACCCAAGGGAGGTGATCTGGGAGCTCAGTTTGGGCCAGAGTTTTTGTTATTTGGGGTAATATAATATTATAATGTTATTGTTGAAGTGTCCGAGGGAAAAAGGAAGAAAAGAAGAAAGGGGGAAAGGGGAAAAAAAAAGGGGGGAAAGGGAGAAAGGGGAGGGGAAAAAAGGGGGAAAGGGCAAAAAGGGAAGGGAAAAGGGTGGGAAATAAGAGGAAAAAGGGGGAAAAATAAAAAGGGAAGAATGAGAGATGATCTGGGAGCTCAGTTTGGGCCAGAATTGTTGTCATTTGGGGCAATATAATAATATATTATTATTGTTGAAGTGTCCAAGGCCGGGTTGGAAGGGTTTGGAGCAACCTGGGATAGTGGAAGGTTCCTGCCCATGAAAGTGGAATTTTTTCCAACCCAAAGTATTCCATGACTCCAAACAATAATGACACATCCCAATGAGTGAGGTGAGGAGAAGAGGATAAAAAGCTGGAGAGGGAAATGATGGCAGCTCCTGGATTTGCCTTTCCAGCAGCTGCAGTGTGTACAAATCCCAAGGGAATTTAAAAAAAAAAAAAAAAACAAACAAAACAGGAAAATTGATAGAAATAAGATCCTAATCTGGAAACACCTCTGAGCTGAGAATAATCCATACAAATGTTGTGTTTAATCCAGCAGCCAGAGCTCCCTCTCTTTATGGAAATCATCCCCAAATGGAGGATGTGCCATCCCTGCTGCTCCAGCTCTCCCAAGGAAACATCAGTGGTGATTTATCATCCTTATCCACGTGTCACACAAGCAGAGCTGCATTTCAGTGTTTGTTCCTGCTTCCCAAACTGGGATGGGATTTCCTGGGAAGGTGCAGATGAGAACAGGATTCAATTATGCTCCGGGAATGGAGGGAACAAGAAAAACCATTAAAAAATAACTCCCTGATTCCCCCAGGATTTGTCTTTTCTTTAAGTCATCCTAAGACTTTAAAAATTCCATATTCTATTAAAAAAAGTCATTCCACAGGTCTTTATTTTATTGTTTTGAGTCATTCTCTTTCAAAATACCATTTTTATTGGAGCCAAAAGTTTGGGTTTCAATTCAAGGGTCCATTTAAAAATGAGACTTTTTTTCCTTTTTAAATAGGAGAGAGAGAAGGAGAAAAGGAAAAGGAAAAGGAAAAGGAAAAGGGAAAAAAAGAAAAGGAAAAGGGGAAAAAAAGAAAAGGAAAAGTTTTTTTTTTCTTCCCCTTTTCTTCAACTCCCTAAATTTTATTGCTTTAAATAAATGTTTAGGTCTTACATGGAATATCAAGGTAGGATTTAATGCAGAATTAATGGTCAACTTTCTGCCTCCAGGAAAAAAAAAATCCCAATTCTTTGCCTATTTTTTACTCCTCATTCATTTTAATTTTGACATCCAGGAATTATAAAATGGGTGCTGAGATTTATAACAATTTTAGGAACGAATTAGCAGACCTGGGATTTGAATTTTTGTGGGGGTGCTGATGATTGAATACAATTTTATATATATATATATAATGTATT
>VYXD01014195.1:164375-207198 GCA_013397195.1 Hylia prasina
CCTCCTGCAGGTTAAAACGTGGTAAAAAAAAAAAAAAAATTAATAATGTAGTCACTTCAGCACAAATTTGTGGCTTAGCATCTACTGCCGCTTCATTTAAGTGTTTGTTTGCATGCAGAAAATGCTGGAGGTAATAAGTCCTTCCACGAGCTCAGAGAAACATTGTGGGGTTGGATTGGAAGGGACCTCAAAACCCATCCCATTCCACCCCTGCCATGGCAGGGACACCTCCCACTGTCCCTGGCTGCTCCAAGCCCTGTCCAAACTGGCTCCCAGGGATCCAGGGGCAGCCAGAACTTCTCTAGGAATGCCACTCCAGTCCCTCCCCACCCTCACAGGGAGGAATTCCTTCCTTTTTCTATTCCAGCCCTGCCCTCTGCCAGTTTGAGGCCTTGTCCTGTCACTCCATCCCTGATCCAAAGTCCCTCTGTGTCAGCCAAGCTGTAAAACACCAAAGCTGGGACCCTCCCCGGCTGGGATCCCTGGTGGGATTCACTGCTCCTGAGCTTGGAGGAGCTAATCCTTGAATATTATCCAGCTTTCCTCCCTGCAGAGCTTTATCCCAGGGTGCTGAGCCAAGCAGATCAGTTTATCAGCTCAGTTATTATCAAAAGCAATAAACAACGCTGTTTGCACTGTAAATAAAAGGGGGGAAAGCAGCAGATCACAAAATCTGCTACCTGAAAATAAGAGAAAACTGAGTTACAGTTGTTCCTGCACAGTTCTAATCCTCTCGGGGCTAATGAAGCCCCAGCCATTCCACGTCCCTGCAGGAGCAGCCCAAAAGTGCCAATGTCCAGCAGATTCCCATGCCTGGAGCTTTGGATGCAGGCAGAGGTTCAGGATATTGTGGCACAAGCACTTAACAGCACATTTCCCTGTTATTTGTTGTTTTTTGTGTCTTTTCTCCACAAAATTCACATTTAGACTCCCGCCATCAGCTGCTTCTCCCTGAAGGGTGACCAGGAATCAGCGGCCTTGTGGAGGGAACCTGCTCCCTGGGAAATCAGCATACTCTCTCTGAGGGGAAAAATGGATGAACAGAAGAAATCCTCACAAGAGAGGGCAAAGAACATCCTTGTTATTCCTTATACACTGCAGTCCTTGTTCAGTCTCTCCTGGATGAAAAGTTAAACTCGACCTTTGTGCTCCTGCCAAGGTCGGCGAGTGCTGCTCCTGCAACTCAGACTTGCCTGGGGCCTGCTTTACCTCACACAGCAAAAAAAAAAAATCATATAAAGAGTCTTAAAGCTTAAAGAGAAGGAGGGGAAATTGAAAAGTTTGGGCCAGTTCTCCATCATTTTCATTTTTCCCTGCTTTTCCATCCATCTGGTGGGAATCCTTCATTTGCAGCGGTGGAAAAGTGGGTTTGGAGAGGCTGTGGGAGGTGCTTCCCAAGGATTCTGCTCCAAACCACCCCTGTCCTCCATGTCCCTCCAGAATTTATCCCTCTGGATGTGTTATCCTTGTTATTTTTTGTTAAAACCACAGAAAATTGGGTTACACTCCGTTCTCCAAAGCAGCTTCCAATGGGTTACATCAACCGGTCCATGCCTGAGTTTAAAAGTGGAATTCTGCAGCCAAAGCAGGACACAAACACATTCCCATGCTGAGCTGCACGCAGGAAAAACACAGCCCAGGGAACTTGCATAAAGAACTGTGCTCCAAAACTGTTATTTTTATATTTAACTGGGGCTTCATAATGTCATTAAAAATTTAGGTCAAGCACACGATGTCCAAAGGTTCTCAAGGAACACGAGGATAAAATTATCTGCCAGGAATTGATGTCCACTGTTGGGTAGCAGCAGGTAGCAGTTAATTGAAAAGTGCCTTATCTCTAATTATTCTGCTCCATCCTCCTTAGAAGCCCCATTAGAGTGAATACACAAGAAACAGCCTTAAGTACTTAAGCCTGATGTAAAAAAGAATATTTGGGAATGGTGATACTCTTATTTTAATCCATGTCTTCCAGGTGCTTCTCTGCAAAGATCTTTTTTTAAGCTGTGATGTTTTCTGAGCCAGGCCTACACATTCCACAGTGTTGCTCCCACAAATATAAAATTTAATTTGACTTTAGCTTGGTTGTTTGGGGGGCTTTTTTTGCCTCTACTTTTTCTGAGTTAGAGCATTTCTATTTTCCCTGCAAATAAAAATGGGTTTATGGCTGGAGGTGTTGCAGCTCATTCCGAGTAACTCCGAGATGCTCCAGAGCCTCTAAAAGTGCAAAACCATTCTCAGCCTCTCCGTGAGCTCCTCTGGAGATTTCTGAGGCTGTTCTGGTGCAGCAGCAGCAGATGGCCCTTGGCTACAGGAATGATTCCAGCCCAGAGTTTCCCATTCCATTATTGCAGAGTTCAGGCCTAAGAAATTGCTTTTTCCCTCGTTAGGAAGAGATGTAACTTCTCCTTAACCACTCTCAGCCCAAAACCAATATTACATGTCATTCCAGCTGCTCCTTCCTTCCCCAGTTCTGTTTCCAGATGAAATGCCCACAAAAAACAGCAGCATTTTAACTTTCCTGTGGCTTTTCCCTGCTGGGGACAGCTGGTGGCAGCTCCCCACGGCCTCGTTTGCCACACAGACACGGAATTCCAGACTGGTTTGGGTGGGGAGGGACTTTAGGGATCACCCAGTGGCACCCCCAGCTTTGGGGACACCTTGCACTATCCCAGGTTGCTCCAAGTCCTGTCCAACCTGGCCTTGGACACTTCCAGGGTGCAGGGGCAGCCACCAGAGGGGTGAGAGGACGTGGGACATCAGTGAGGACAATTCCAAGGAGCAGCACACAGAGCCCTTCACCCAGCAAACCCTTCAGATAATATTCCCAACAATCCAGGCTGCTGCACTGGGCTGCACAGCTTCTTCTGGAAAGGGGGAAAAGATCCCCCAAATCACCTGTAAAGCCCAAAAAACACCGCCAAGGCAGCTCTGCTTTTCCCCACAGCATTTATGGGAATATTGTTCCTCATCCCATGAGCTGGAGAGAAAAAATTGTTTTAATTACACAGAGCACATCCCTGCTCCCTTCCAGCATCCCTGGGATCTGTCCTCCAGGCAGGGCTTTCCCAGGAATTCCCCCTGAGCCCTCCCAAGCTCCTCTGCCCTGTGTGGCGCCAGCTTTGATGCTGCAGCAAAAATATCTGCAAAGGCAGAGAGATCTCCCCTCCTCTGCTGAGGGAGAGTTCCCAGGAGGAGAGAATCCCAATCAGAATCTCTCCCAGGAGGAGAGAATCCCAGTTAAATGTGGCTTTTCTTCAGGGGATCAGGTTGAGTGAAACCTTTTCTGGCTGGAGCTCAGCAAAAATTGTTCGTCTCAGACTCCAAAACGAGGGACTCCAAAATCTCCCAACAAACTTTGGCTCTTGCAGAGCAAAGACAAGAACTGAAAATAAACATTTGCATCCCAAATTCCTTTCTGTGGCAGCCACGTGGTCTGGGGCTTCTCCTATCCCTGGGAATTCCACTTGGCAGCATAAATAAACAGATTTTTCTCCAGTCTATCCACATATCTCTGAGTGCTCATCGGGATCTCTCCTGATTCATATCCTGGTATGGATCCAGAGCTGAGGATAAAACAGCCCCAGCAGTTTAAAGTGAGATCATTCTGAAATTAAACCCCACTTTAATTCAGGGATCATTCTCCCAGCTCTGCCCTAACAAAACTTTGTGGCAGTGACAGAGAGGGAAAACTTGGAGGCTGGAAAACAAGATCATGGAACGACGCTGAGTTAGCAAGAGCATAAAGCAAAGCACGATAACTGATTTTCCAATTGCATTTAATTTAGGGAGTTTAAGACTTAAATAAAGAGAAAATCATGGAAACTTCTTGGAGCCAGAAGCCATTAGCAGAGTCTAACTCTATATTAGTTTAAAGGGATTCTGTCAAGGGCATTTTGAGCCTCTTAAATTTCTTTTTTTCCATGTAATTAATGTCCCTGCAACATTAGTTCCAGTGTCTTTGAAGCTGGAAAATGGTGTTTGCTTCCTTCTCTTCCCTGACATTGCACCTCCCCTCACAACTCCTGTGGAGACTCATTCCAGCTCTAGTTTGATTTATTTATTATCCCCAGTGATATTCCTGATTCCTGCCTTCCCACAGATCTGTGGGATGCTTTACATCCTCTCCTGGGGTTTGGGACACTGAATCTGGTGCCATTTAGAAATGTCAAACAGCATTTTGGGTTCTGTTTGGGCCAAATCTCTTTTAGAACTCTTGGGCAAAGTGTTAATACTGACAAATTTCATGAAGTAAAAAATATGGAGAGATTGATTGATTGATTGATCCCCATTTTCCTTTCATTAAGCTGACCATCACTGCAGTTGGTGGGATACAGAGAATTAAGGAGCAGCCTCAGGTGCCTGAGTTCCATAAGTTCCCAGGCAAAATTCCTTCATCTGGGGAAATTCTGATTTATTAAATGCAGAAAAAGCTGCTGGAATTCCAACTGATGGACTCAGATGTGTCCAAGCAGCAAACCCAGCTACTTTTCCAGAGTTAAGGACCAAGCCTTGGAAGTTAAACCTGGATATAAATAAGTTTTGCAGTAATTAGCATTCCAAATGCTCTGTGGCAACTCTGCCTGGAACATTGTGTTATCACTCTCCTGCTTTTAACATGGCTTTGGGGGAAAATAAGCACCTCCAAAATGTGGAGACTAAGCTCAAATTCCTTATTTTTTGCCATGGATTTGGAGGTCCCTTCAGCACAGGATTTTGCTGCCTCCATGAGAGAAGTGCAAAATTGTGTTAACAGAAGTTTTCCTTTCCTGAGCATCTTCCCAACAGGGATATTTCAGCTCTTGTCCTACACTGGGACACCCTGGGATCAGTGTAGATTCCAGCTGCCAGGAAACACAGGAATAACCTGTGTTTGCATCACCAAATTTAATTATTCAGACAGCAAAACAACCTGGAAAAGCCACGAAAAGCAGAAATTCCTTGTTGCCCTGGATGTGCTGCTCCCACAGGGCCGGGCCCACTTAGATTATCCAAACATCAAGAATGATCCAGGAAAATTATAATCCTATTTGGACTTCTGATGCTTTTATGGTGCTTAAAGAATAAAAAAAAAATGCCGTGCCCTAAGTCAGCACAATTTATCTGCCACAGATTTCATACAATTTATTTTATAACATCAATTCACACGGAAATCTCTCTCAAGCAAAATTGCTTTGAATAATTTCAAGCCTCTTGGTTTTTCTGGTAATCATTTATTAACCACAGCACTTCTTATTTTAAAGCCCTCTCAATTAGAGCTTGTTTTATGTGAAATACTTTCAGTGTTTTTGGAGGTCTTATAGAAACAGCCCCACTGCAGCCACTTTTCCAATCCATGCAGGGACCACTGGGCTCCAGATGGGCTCTGACATAAATCCTTCAGTGGTCAAACTCCCAGGGCTTCTTCTGAGTCCTTCTCAAAGTCACTTTGTAAACACTGGTGCTTTAAAGAGCATTTTAAGGGGCATTTTCCACGGGGACACGAGTGGCCTCAGCCTTTGCTTTAAGCCAGAACTTGGCATGTGAGGCATCTTCAGCAGAGAATATTTTTTTTCTCCAGTGAAACTCCAACTCCCTCCTTCCCCTGGTGCCCAGAATTGATGTTGGCAGTTTTGTGCTCTGAGTAAGAAGCAGAGTTTATCAGTTTAAGTGACTTCCAAAAGCTGGGATGAGCATCTTTGATAACACACAAAAATTACGAGGCTGCTCAGCACTGACAGGCTCAAATTTGCAGCCACACAGAGAAAATTCTCAGCCCTCCCTAGTTCGTATTTTATTCCTCCCCGAGCCTGGAGCCTCCTAAACCTTCACTTAAATTCATATTTTACCTAAGAGCAACAATTCCCACAGCACATTCCAGGCCCTGCAGGGATTAACAAGGAATAAAACCCCGCCAAGACAACCAACCCTGAGCTGATTCTGGTGTCAAAGCCAAGCAAGGAGCAGCTCCAAAGATAAAAATCCCAAAAAGACCTTTGGCAAAGAGAAGGCACCGAGTCCCACCTACATCTGAGGGAAAGATCTGCTCCCAAGCATTTCAATTACCTTAATGATAACCTCAGTGTAAATTCACTGCTGCTGAGCTGCTCTACACCAGGCAGTGGAGACTCGTTTTTTTTAAAACCAATCTGCAGTTTCTTTCTGAGAGAGTCAGAAAGTTCCTGAAGTTGTTGGGCTGGTAAATCCTCAAATAAAAATAAAAATTCAGTAAAACTCAGCTGCATCAGCCCATGTGGGCCGTTGAGAGCCTGGCAACTCCAGGGCATCTCAAGCCTGAGTGTGCATTAAAAGAAGTGACTGCAAAAGTTGGAAGAAAATAAACAATTTTTAAAAAACAGCTGTTTTGTCATTTTTTTTTTTCAGTCTTGGGTAAACACAGAAGGTGCCAAACTGCAGCAGATTGCAAATTCCCAAAGCTTGGCTTTTTCTGCACCATTGCCACCCAAGCTGATCGTGGGAAAGAATTAATAATTAAGGGTAATTATCTGAGTGGACACTTTTTAATATGCTGAACTCAGGCTCATGTTGTTTATGGGAAGGGGAGGAAAGAGGCAAAGAAATTCTGGAAATGCCAACCTTATTGTCTGGAGTTATTTTGACAGGATATTTCATCTTACCTCTCATGGCCACCACGTTCTTCTTGTCCATATCCCCTTTCCCTCGAATGCCAGAGGTGACAGGAATGGGAAAAACCCTTCCTAATTCAAGAATCAAAATGTGCTGGAATTTCACTGCCCTGGTTGGTTCCTTCCTCTACCTAGAAGGAATTTTGCTAAGGAAAAGCTCAGCAAAGGAATGACAAAGTTGTTAAAAATAAAATTTTGATTTTTGACCTTTATACTGAAAAGATTTCCTCTCTTTCCAACTTGGCTGTTAAAAAATATGGGCTGGGAAAGGTTGATTGGAAGCTGAGAGCTGGAACAGAGAAATGTCTCAGGATGAGCCAGGGAGGATCAAGGAGTGTTTAGTGGAGGGTTTCTCACAAACTCTCAGCATCATGGAATCATGGAATTATTTGGGTTGGAAAAGCCCTCCAAGATCATCAAATCCAACCATTAACCAGCACTGCCAAGGCCAATCTGCCCCATGTCCCCAAGTCCCACATCCACAGGGCTTTTAAGTCCTTCCAGGGATGGGACTCCACCCCTGCCAGGGCTGGACAACATTTTCCACAAGGAATTTTTCCTTATTTTCCACCCTGAGCCTTCCCTGGCCCAGCCTGAGACCGTTCCCTCTCCTCCTGTCCCTGTTCCCTGGGATTAGATCCCAAATCCCCCCCGGCTGTCCCCTCCTGTCAGGGAGTTGTGCAGAGCCACAAGGTCCCCCCTGAGCCTCCTTTTCTCCAGGCTGAGCCCCTTTCCAGCTCCCTCAGCCTCTCCTGGGGCTCCAGAACCATTCCCAACCCCATTCCCGAACCCCAGTGTCCTTGTGAGGAACCCAAAACTGCCCCGGGGCTGGAGGAGCCTCAGCAGTGCCAGCACATCCCTGATCCCTCACACAGATCCCTGATTCCTCACACAGATCCCTGATCCCTCACACACATCCCTGATCCCTCACACACATCCCTGATCCCTCACACAGATCCCTGATCCCTCACACAGATCCCTGAGTCCTGACACAGATCCCTGAGTCCTCACACAGGTCCCTGATTTCTCACACAGGTCCCTGATTCCTCACACACATCCCTGATCCCTCACACACATCCCTGATTCCTGACACGACTTTTCTCACCAGGTTTTCCAGAGCTGCTGTAACTTCGTGGCTGTCACTGCCAGAACCCCAACCTTCCCCTTGGCCTGAATTCCCACAGGGCTCCAGCAGCACCCACGACTTTCCCGCTGCCTTTCGGGCCTCGCTCTGCTCATCCTGAACCACAAAACCCCAGGAAAACACCCAGGTGCAGCTCCTGGCACACAAATCCTTTGTCACAGAAATGCTGCACCTCTGTGGGCAAATCTTTCTGTGCATTCCTAAACCATGGATGGGATGTGGGAATGTTTGAGGGCTGAGCCCTGACAGAACACTTTCCACCCATCGTGTGCTGCCTAAATCCCTTCTCTGCTTCCTCTCACTTTCCTGATCATTTTTCTCTTCATCTTCGTTGCCAATCAATTTAAATGTGACATTTCTGTCTCTTGTCCAGCAGCCTGGATTTTGCTGTCTGTTAAAGGGTTTGCACATATCAAAATAAAGTCAGTTATTATTTCAAAAGTACCCTTAAACATATAAAATATAATAAAAAACATTATTTTGCTATCCCAAGTCACAAAAACTAGCTTTAATTTAATTAACTTACATACATCATTTATACTCTCTGTTAAATAACAGATCTTTTAGACAAGGGGGGAAAAAAGCAAGAACTGAAGGAAAAACAACTTCTGCTCCTGTTGCCATTCTACTTTGCTTCCTGCACGGAGAATTTCCAATATCCAAGCAATAATTCCAGCCCAAATTGGACCAGTGGGGTCACCAATCCTCTTTAAGAGGCACCTTTCCCCAGCAGGTTTTTATTCCTGTGTCCCTGCCTTAAGCGTTGGATAAACGATGTGCTAAAAGCAGATGGTAAAACCCTTTCTAGACAGGGCTGGAAAAATTGAACTTGCTCAGAGTAGTCCCAGGGGCCTTTTCTCAGAGAGTTCCTGTACAAGGAGAAACAATTCTTTTCCTTGTGGCTGCTGTTGTGTCCTGCTGAGGGAACACTGCCATGGAATGATGAACTCTGTGAAGGGTGAAATGAGGGCTGATGCTGTTTCACACCTTCAGTGCTGAAGAGTTTGGGCTCCCACAGACCTGGGCAGGACTTTTCTGGCTGCAGTCACAGCCTGGGCTGGAGTTTTGCTCGAAGTGATGTTTCCTGCTGTCACCTGGCTGGGGGTGAAGCCTTCGAGCCAGGTGTTGAGAACTGCTGCATTTTGCTTCATCTTCTTTTTGCCAGAGTCGGGATTAAATGTGTGAGACGGTGTTTCGTGTTTGGACTCAGGTGTTTATTAATTCTTGTCTATGTTACAGTCTCACAAAACGTGAGTTCTGCAGCACTGCTAGCTAACAAACTAAAAATTGGCCCCCATCCCTCTCTCTACAAGGCCTTCTAAGGATAAACTGTCCAATTATGAAATGACACCTAAATTATTTTTACTTTTAACCAAATAACCAACCACCCGTGGCCCACAATGTGGATTTTTCTACCCAATTACAAAATCCCACCCAGACCATGGAGAAGAAGGTGAAAAAGAAGGACTCAGCCTCTGCCCTAAAACTTCTACCCTGATTTATATATAAATTACTATACTCTAAACCCTTAAGCTCTAAGTTTTCTACCCTGTGCTATCACACACTTCTATTCAAACCCCACACCCACAATCCCAGGGCTGTCACTCAATTTTGGGAGCCTTTTCCAAGGCCTCAGGTCAGTGCAGTGCTTGCTTGGGGGTCAGTGCCTGTGAGCACAGAAAGTCTGGAATTCTCAGTGCCCAGAGTTCCAACAGAGCACGGTGCTTCCCCTCACAATTCATTCCCTATCCTTCATCAATAAATTGGTTTTACTGGAGCTGAGCTACGTTGTGAACCCTCAGGCCCCACGAACTGAGTTTAGCACCACATCTGCCCAACCCACCCATGGATTTGCCATGTAAATTTTCTGAACTAAGCAGGAACAGTCTTGTGTCCTCAGCACACATGGGATGGAGGAAAGACCCAAAAAACCACGGCACAGAAAGCATCCACCTCCCCGAAAGAACTCACTCGGCTTCCTGGGAACGAGAAAAATAAGGCTTGCATCCCTAAAAACCTGCTTTAGCTTTTGTCAGACTCGCCACGATCTCGACTGCCAGGGAAACAAATCCTTTCTGAGCTTGTAGCCCTCAGTTACCATCTCAGTGATTTAATTAAAAAGGAAAAGTTTCCTCCTACAGCCAGGAGGCTCCTGGAATTACTGGACAGTTTGAAAGAAGAGCAAAACAGCTTGGGGATATTGTTAAAAACATCTGGGTATGAAAAAATCTTCATAATTTAACAAGTTGTGCAGATCGAATGGTGAATTTTAAACCAGGCCCAAAGGAGAAACTGATTTCCTTGAATTTAACCTGGCCTGCAGATGCTCTTCCACAGCTGGAATCCCCAGCTCCAAAACAGCATTTTCAGCATCCTTGTGTGCAAAATGTGCATTATCCTTAGGAAAAACATCCCGTCCCTGTGGATCCAAAGCCAGGACTTTGGGCTCTCCCAGCTCAAACTGCCCAGACTTATCAGGAGCAAACAGAACCACCTGGAGCCTCTCACAAAGGTAAACAAAATCCAACATTATATCCCAGAGCTTTTGTCCTTCTCACTGCACAGGGGTGGGAAATGGAGTTGATGCTCTCCTGGAGAATTCCAGGGCCAGGGAATTGTCCAAACTCCACCGGGAGAGCCCTCCCTGAGCCTCTCCCCTGCTCCTTTGTCCAACAAAAACCTCTTCTCCTCACACGAACGGGAAGCAAGGAGCAGAACTCCAGCTGGGATCCAGCTGAAGGGATCAACTCTTGTTTTCTCTGCAGCTGGGGAAGTTGTCTTTGTGTCGGGGTGAATTCAGAACAACAATTAAACCCCCGAGTACGCTCATCACTCTTCCTGAATGCTCAAAAACACCGAGGAAAAATCTGCTTTTTACCTTTGGTAGCAGCAGCCTCATTTCACCAGTGATTTCTGCAAAAGCCTAAAGGAAAGAGGTTTTCATGGGTCCAGGAAAGAGACCTTGAAAACTGCTCCACTCCTGAATTCGCCCACCTCTTCTGAACTCCAACTGCTAATAACAAATCATCACTATTTAGATTTGTGGGCAGTTTTTTCTAGAAAGCACTGGAAGCCTTCCAGCTCCAGAGCAGATTCCTTAGGGAGAACGGAAGTGAAAATATTTCCCTCAAACAGAGCTTTAACAAAGAGCTTTTTTTTTTTTTGGTAAAACATCATTTTCTCAAGCATCAGCACACTGGCTTTTCTCACACTCATTTTACACCTTTTTAACTTAGAGGACTTCTAGAAAATTCATTCCTACTTTCACCTTGGATGTCCCAAGAAGCCTCTTTTTGGCTGGAATGGATCCTGTTTTTTCCAGCCGGAGAAAAAATACCTCAAGCTCGATTATTTATTTTTTTTTAATGTCATTTTAATGTCATTTTTATTCAGCGCTTGACACGGGCGCCAAACCCCAGCACGCTGCAGAATTTTACTTTTAAAGAGGTGTTTTTATCAAGCAGCCATTCTCATCCCCGTGTAATATCTCATTTTCCCAGCAGTTGATTAAAATCCATCCTGTTTCACTGGGATACACCCAGTGACACCCTCCTGCTACAGAGATACACAGAGGAGATAAGAGAAAATAAAATATCACTGGCAGTGCTGGGAACATTGGTAAAAGCAGATATTCAGCACCTACTTATCTTTTATGTATACAGAAATCTGTGGTGACAAATAGCCTATTATGGTCTGTGATTGACTGAAAATTGGGAGCAGAGGCTGGAAAAGAATCCTGAATAACTCTGAGGAGCAGCTCCTGCTCGTATTTCACATTATGCACTCGCAGATTGCCCACAGGGAAAGGAAAATAGGAAAGAAAACAATTTAGTTTTAGTGCGGCTCCAGCTAAAACTGGAGATGGCTGTGGATTCTTCCAGTAATTAATCCAATTAACGGGATTTGGGTTTGGCACTGGATGAAATTCCAGCACCTCCAGGTATTTCTCCAGCAGGACCAGGAGGCCTTGATCCTACAGGGCTCATCAGAATAGAGGGTGAGAACTGCAGCAGAACTCATGAAATAATTAAAAAGTCACAAATACCTCAGAGGTTTTCCTCTCTGAGCTCTCAAGGACACTTGTGCCCAACACCTTCAGTCAAATTCTCACAGCTGGCAGGGAAAATCCTTGAGCTCCTTCCTGGGCCTTTGCTCAGTTTCCACTTGGGCAAATTCCCATTATTTTTCAGGGAATACAGCCCTCAGTGGTGTCCCTGGGAGTTTTGGTGTTGAGTTCCAAGGATCCAAACATCACAATGCAGAGACAGCCTGCAGAGAAACTGAAATTTTGGCCCCCAAAATCCACTCTGGTGCAAATCCCAAACAGGCTGTGGTTCCACAGTGTCTATTGGAATGTTTTACAGCAAATTTCCAGCAGCTGCTATCCCAAACCTGTCAAAGCTGGACACCAAAGTCCTGAAATTCCCAGTTAGATCTGGTGAATTAACCAAGGATTCTGCAGCCATACAAATTATCAAACCTCTTATAAAAGTTACTTTTCTCCTAATCACTTTCCACCTTCCCATCCATAGACTTAAACCCCTAAACTCCTCTCCTCAGACAGATTAATCCATAATTATCCAACGGAGATTTCTTTGTCCTGGTTTTTTTGTGAGCATCAGCTGCCAGGGAGGAGCTGCTGCTGCTCCCATCCTGCTGATCTAATCCAAAATCCCTCTTCCTGCTCTCCCAGCAGACCATCACTCTTTTCATCCCCTTCCTTCGTTCCACCCCATCCATCACCGACTCAGGAAAGCTCCTGGAATGTTTGGGATCCATCATTTACATGGGCAAGCAATTCAGATTTGGCTCCCTTAATAAATCTTCACCCATCAAGTCATCAATCTCTTTAGTCCTTTCATCATTTTTGTTGCTCTTCTGGGAATGCCTTCCTGCTTTTCCCCAGATCTTTCCAGACTGGAATGCTCAGCTGAGAATTCAGTGCTTCACCTGCACTCCCACAGGAGCTCGATCCAGAAAAACAAATTCCTCCTCTTTTACCAAGTGTCCGAAATCAGAATTATTTTATTTGCCACTTTTTTAGTTCAAATTTCAGCACCTGAAGTATGAAAAAAATCACTGAATCAGCTTTGCAGATGTTTAGGGATTATTTTCTTTGCAATTCAGTTATAATTTTTTTTTTTTTCAGGAAGTTCAGGTTTGGAAAAAAGCTGGACTTCATTGAATTGGCTGCATTTTATCTCCAAAAAAAAGATGACAAAAGCGATTTGATTGCCATACAAACAACAAAAATCGTGATTTGCTTTCTGATTGCTGGTGAATATTTTTGCTCAGCTCCTTGAACTTCCCATTTCACCAAAACAGATGCTCCAAGGGCTCCTCATTCAGGCTGTGACTGGATCCAAAGCAGATTTCTCGTGGACACAAACTGATTTAGGCTCATCTGAAGCTTTAAAAAAACTTTTTTTGGAGGGAAGCTCTGGAGCTCCCCTCTGTCTTTTTGATGCTGCTGAAACTTTCTTCTGGAGTTTTCCATGGGATCACTGAATTTGGAGGTGAAAAGTCACCTTGAAAAGGCTCACAAGGGAGGTCAGGAGCAGCTTAGATGCTTTTCAAGCTGAATAAACACCGACAACCTCTGGAAACCCAACTTTTCCCGGCACCGAGTGAAGTTCCTGAAACAACTCTTTGAACCCTTCGCTCATTTCCAGCTGTTAAAAATCACCTCATCCCTTCCACTCAATAATTTTCTGATTTATTACAGAAAGGTGAGAGGTCCTCCCTCCCCTCACCAATTACCTGAGCCCCGGGTGCTCTCTGATGTGTCTTTGCATGAACAACTTTGTTTTCAGACTTCCTCGTCCTTCCTTAACTTGAATTATTTGTCAAACAAGAGCAATTTTCCCCTCGCAGAAGGCAGCTAATTAGCGTGGCAGGCTGTCACTTCGTCACACCGTGGTGACAAACAATGCAGGAGATTAAAGAGTTGCTAATTGGCTGATAGTTCTAGTAGCAATTTCAGCCTGTTAATGCAGCAGGAAAACATCGAAAAGTTGTTTTGATCAGGCTACGGGAAAAAAAAAAAACCTCAACAAAATCAGCTTTTTCAAGAGGAAGAGTGTTGTCCCACGGGAGAAATCCCAAAGGCAGGAAGCCCTTCCAATATGGGATTAAGGAAAATTATTGCTCTGTGTGTTGTAGGAATGTTCTGCCAGAAGAAAGTTCATTATAAATTGTTCTTGGATTTAGGGCCTTTGTTAAAGACCTGCATTTCCAGATCAGAGTGATCAGTGATTTCTAAACGGGCTTTGGACAATGAATGGAGGGATTTGGGATTTTGGGGGTGGGTTTTTTGCATGTTAAAAGGATCATGGAGTCACAGAATGATTTGGGTTGGAAAGGACCTTAAAAATCATTTCATTCCCTCTACATCCACGGGCAGGGACACCTCCCACTGTCCCAGGCTGCTCCAAGCCCTGTCCAGCCTGGCCTTGGGCACTGCCAGGGATCCAGGGGCAGCCACAGCTCCTCTGGGAATTCCATCCCAGCCCCTCCTCACCCTCACAGAGAAGAATTTCTTCCATATTAACCTAAATTTCCTTTCTATCCATTTGGAACTTTTCCCCTTGTCCAGTCTCTCCATTTCCTCTCCATCTTCCTCACAGTTTCCTTCTGATCCGAGGAATTCTAAACTACTTCAACGTGAAACTCTGACCAAAAAATTGCCCAGACTGCCCAAAAATAATTTGAAACTTCTCTGCAGCCACTGAGGATGAGTTAGGAAAACTTGAGCTAGGATAAAATGTCCTTCCAGTCACCAACAATTAAGCAGCAAAAGACAAGATAATCAGGGTAATTAACAACGTTTAGACGAAGGCAGGGTTATAAAAACCAACAGCATTAATTTTGTGCCTCCTGGTAAATGTAGAGATTTGCAGTGGGTGGGAGCAGGGAGGTCAGTGCTCAGTGTTCATCCCCACACCTGAGGAAAACCAAACCTGAACAGCTGAAAACACATCAGGGAATTGTTGTGAAAAACCCCGGAGCGCTCTCTTCTCCTGGGGAGAAAAATCACAGAAACATTTAGAAATATAACCAGTGCTCACAGTCTGGGGAATATTGGGATACAAAAGCCTGGATGAGCTTCAATCCTGTTTTTCATTGCCAAAGCCGTGCTAAATCTTCACATTTCTTAAGAAATCCTGGAAGGAGAGCTGCTAAATAACCACACTGTTTCCTGTGGGTCTTTATTTGCCTTTCATTAATTCTGTTGATAAAAATGAGCTCCCACCTCTCTTCCCCAGCAATAAGGGGTATTTTTTGGGATTTTTTTCCATTAGGTTTGACATCCACACTTGCCCAGTTCCATGCCTGTTTTCTGCCAGGATGTTTTCCTAATCAAATTAATTCACCTACCCTGTCCTGAGCACTTCGAATGAGTCAGAGCTGCTCTTCCACTTCAGCTGCTTTCACCTGGAATTTCCTGGTTCCTGCAAGGAAAACAAGGAAAGGAAATAAACCACAGAAGGAAATAAAACACCTCCATGCAAGTTTCCATGACAAACAGCACAGGCAGCCTCCCCGAAATGCAAAAATTCAGAATTTTTCAGATATCCTAAAGGGCTCAGGTGGGGATCTGCCATCCTCTGGAGACGACTTTTAATTAGGAAAACATCCTGGCAGAAAACGGGCATGGAACTGGGCAAGTGTGGATGTCAAACCTAATGGAAAAAAAATCCCCAGAATATCAGTTATTGCTGGGGAAGAGAGGTGGGGAGCTCATTTTTATCAACAGAATCATTGAAAGGCAAATAAAGGCCCACAGGAAATGATGGAAGTTTCTTTCTTGGCTTTCTGCTCCGAGTTCTCCCCTTCAGGAGCTGAGCACTCCACAATAAAAGAAAAGAGAGGTTGGAAATGTGGCAGATCCAGAGTCCCACCGGCCTGGCTCAGCCATTCCCTGGATAATCAGCAGGGACAGGGAACTTTGGCCAGAGAAAAGAGGAAATTAATGAGGTTTCTGCTGGCAAAGTGTTGCTTTTTGGCACCTTCAGCTCAAGACCAGGCCACTGCTGGGGTTTTTTTCCCCCTTCAAAAGCCCAGAACTTTCTCCTGAAGGATCCAGGAAAAAAAAAAATTAGAAGTTTATGTGTTTGAGGGAATCCAAATGTTCCCAGTGTATATTTTTCCTCTATTTTCCTGGTTAAGCCCAACACAACCACATCACCATTACTCAGGAAAGGAGGAGAAGAATCCCACAAAAGAATCGTCAAAAGAGGAGAAGAATCCCACAAATGAGTCATTAAAGGAGGAGAAGAATCCCACAAAAGAATCCCACAGAACAAATTCCAGCTCCAAGCAAAGCTCCCTGTTTCTTTCCAGCTCCTTCCCAGTTTGAGGCACTAATTGAAACCACTCTGCTCCTTGCATCAACAAATGAAGGGTAATTATGTTGTTCCCTCAACCTTGTGTTCACAGATCGCATTGATCTTCATTATATTAATAAGTCAAATGATCCTTTTCTTTCTGCTGGCTGTGGAAGCAGGGAATTATCCAGGAATGGACAAACTGGGATGCTGGACATTGAATAAATCCCGTTTTTTCCCCACTTTGCTTGTTTACCATTAATGGTTGTATTCCATCTGCTGCTTGAGGCCATCAGTGCCTAAATGGGGGGATATTAATTCAGGATAATTACAGAATCTTTAAGGCAAAAACACGGGAATGGCTGCAGAATTCTGACCAGATGCCAGAGGATAAATAATTCCTGCAGGCTGTGGGGTACAGATTCAACTCCTTGGTCCTCACCTTCCAGGGAAGGAAGCCATGGAAATGCAATAAAACCTCATCATTCCTGGTTGAGTGAAGTCTCTGGGAATTCTCAAGCACCCCTATTTCTTGCTAAATCCCTCTGAGTACTTGAGCTCACCTCATAATCAATCTGTTTGGAAAACAGGAGAATATTTCAGGAAGAACTCGCTGCCTGGATTTAACTCTGTGCCCTCCTGACCTGGAATTCATCACTTTTTACCCTCCTCCATTTTCCCCAACATTTTCCAGGAGAGAGAGAGGGACCAGAGAGCTCAAAAATATAACTGTGAAGAAGCAGAGAGGGGGGGAAAAAAGGCATTTAAACTTTTCTCCATCCTCATGCAGCTATTTTAGAAGCTGCATGTGCAAGAAATACTGGACAAATTTGGCTTTTCACTTGTGCTAGGAATTGATTTAGTTTTAAAAATGTAAGTGTATAAAATCCTTCTTTTAAGCAGATTGAAAAAGTTACCTATGATGTTTTAGAAACACAAGTGCTAACAAAGGAGGAATTAATGCAACAGGATAAGAGTCCTATGTGAACAAAAATCTTGCTTTATGCATAATTTCATTTCTTCTGTGTTCAAATCTCATTTTTAGGGTGGTTGAATAACCAGAAAAAAAGTGTAGAAAAAGAACTGGTGGTTAAATAACCAGAAAAAAAGTGGGGAAAAAGAACTTGCAGAGAACAAAGCAGTTTTTTTAAATGTTCTACCCATGATAATCCAGTGTAATCTGCTGGAAATGCAACCTCTTATTAATAGGAAGGAGAAATATAAGAGTCTAAGGAGAGCTGCTAATGAGGTTTGTTTAGCACAGATTTTAATTGCACCAACCCAGCCATTCCGAGCTGTTCTGCTGAGATCTGGGCAGAGTTTATCGCCCAATGCACGACCTAAAGGGTGGAAAATGAGAAAGAAAACAATGTTCCATCTTCTTAAACGACAAACAAGACAAGTTCAAGAGTTATTTAAACGTTAAATAATGAATCTTGCAGGATTTGAATCTTGAATCTTGAATCTTGAAGGATTTAATATCCTTCAAGTCCCGTTGGAGATCTTCAGGGCTGGGCCGACCACCCAGGGAATCTCCCTTATGGAGGAAAGTTTCCAGTTCCATGAAGGAACATGGAAAAACCTGAAAGAATCTGGGAAAACCTGAAGGAACCTGGAAAAACCTGAAGGAACCTGGAAAAGTCTGGAGGAACCTGGAAAAGCCTGAAAGAATCTGGGAAAACCTGAAGGAACCTGGAAAAACCTGAAGGAAGCACAAACTCTGCATCCCAAGAGAAAAGGAAGGTCAGAAGTGTTTTTATTTCTCTCTACACTCACCTGAGGGGAGGTTGGGGTCAGTTCTTCCCCAGGAATCAGCAACAGCACAAGAGGAAACGACCTCAAGTTGTGCCAGGGGAGGTTTAGGTTGGATGTTATGGAAAATTTCTCCACAGAAAGGGTTTTCCAGCCCCGGCAAAGCCTCCCAGGCAGTGGTGGAGCCCCCATCCCTGCAGGGATTTAAGAGCCCTGTGGATGTGGCACTTCTGAGTGCTTCAGTCATCCAGAGATCCAACCTAAAGAATTCTGTGACTCCAGGAAAAAAAACCACAAAAAAACCCAAACTTGGCTCTCCCAAACTGCAAGGAAACAGGCGGGTGCTGCATCCCAGCTTGGCTTCCACCAGCGTGCCTGACCTTGCAGGCTGCAAAATCCCAAATCCTCGGGAGCGCGTGGGAAATAAACCGCTCGGGGCGGCCACGGCGGGGATGGGAGCAGGGATATTCCTAGAGCATCAAGCTGTCATTCCCACAAAATGATGGGTTTTTTTAGACTAGAGGCGCCTCAGACAGAGCCTTAAACCACAGCAATCTTTTGAGACGATTTTGTCACGTTCTAAGAGCCCGAAGGTGAGGGCTGTGCTGCAGTGCTAAAGGACAAAAAAACCCGGCGTTTGGACTCAGCAAAAGAACAGAATTTGAGGGGTTTTGGGGTGTTTACCCCAAACGTCGTGAAAGGAGCTGATCCCTCCAAACTAAAATACTTCGAGCATTTAGTTCAACACAAAAGTTGCCTTAATCATTTTCACCCCAACCCCCTCAGGACATTTCCACCTCTGGGGAACTGCTCAGGAAAAGTGGGAGCAGGACATTTTGCACGCCAGGAATGTGCCACCTTTTCCAGCTGAAACATCAAGTTGAATTCACCACTGGCAACTCCTACAAAGGAAATAGTTTCGTATCAGGAATACAACGTTGCAGCAGAACGAAATAAAACCGGGGTTTGACCCAATTTCACCTTCCCTCGGTGAAGTTTAGAGGGTAAAAAAAACCGAAGTAACTTCTTTTAAGCCGAAAAAAAAAAACAAATAATGCAGAAAGTTAACGGGAATCGTTTAAATTAAAGTGGAATTAAATGGAAGATTTCGAACTATGCAAAAAAGCAGCTCAGCTCTTTAGGGTAATGTTGAAACATCGTCCCTCCAGGTGCTCTTAAAGGAATAAAGGCAGTAATGGAGCCATGAATCACCCGCTAAAACATCCCAGCTCCAGAGCAGGGGATGGAAAAGCAGCCAAATTCCAAAAACTCAATCATGCACTGGCTTTGCATTCATTACATTTTTATGGTTTATTATTTAGTAAATTTAGGGGTGGGAAATAGAGGTGACATTTCATCAAAGAAACTGCTTGAAGACCTTTTTCTGTCGATACTGTGTCCCCCGAAAGGCAAAATCCTGGGCCCTAAAAACAAATATTCTTCCAAGTTTGACTGAAATCCATTCAGAAGAGAAAAAACCAGAGAAGGTGCACAAAACCTTGCAAGGCAAACACAGCCTCGGTCTCTTTGCTGTTCTTTGGAGTTCAAAATGTGAAAAGCTGAGTAAGCAGAACAAAAAATAACTAGTGAAATGCAGGAGGAAATGTGGTCAGCAGCTCACTAAAGCAGCATTATTCACCTGGACTTTGGCTATTTAGCTCAGTTAAATTCATGATCCATAAAATAGAGTGCAATAAAATCCATTTTTTTTGTTGTTGTTGCAGTGTTGAATTAAAGTATCACTAATGCTTGAGAAAACACTGCTCTCACTCAGCCACTGTTGTGGGTTTTTTAATCAGGAAGCTGAGCAATTGCAGGTTGTTATTTCCCCTTGGCAGGTTCCAACCCAAGCCTCCTTTAATGCCCTGGTACCTTAAAGGCTCCCGTGAGTGCAGGAGGACGAGCTCCAGCACAGAGACGGAGCTCCAAACTATTTCACAAAGAATCCGCAAAGTTTTTTCGGGGTTTCAGCCCAAAAATGGGGCTGCAAATGATGAAGGCAACCCCTGCACTGCTCCTGCCCTCCAGGATTGGGACACAGGCACGGCATTCCTGGGGAAACTCCAAGCTCAGTGCGGCGTGAGGGTCCGGAGCCTGGTGTCCCTCTGCTCCCATGGGACAGGGATCAGTGGTGGCCTTGGCTGGGTTAATGGTTGGACTCAACCTCAGAGGGCTTTTCCAACCCAAACAATTCCATGGGTGCTGTTCCTCCACCTCTTTCTCTGAGGCTCCTCAGCCTCTCCGAGGTTCCTCAGCCTCCTTGAGGTTCCTCTTTCTCTCTGAGGTTCCTCAGCCTCTCTCAGGTCTGCTCAGCCGTAAGGTTTTCTGTTGTGTTTTCCAGGACATTCTGTGCTGACATTTCTGCTGTGATTTCTCCCACTGTTCAGAAAACTGCTGGAAATTCCCAGTGGGAAATTGCACCTGTGCCACTGAAGCAGCCTCCGGAGCAGTTGGCTGTGGAGATGCCAGTCTGGCCAGATGAAGGGCTTTAAATTCTGATTTATGGTGGGTATTGGGATGGAATTCCTCTCTGTGAGGGTGGGGAAGGACTGGGATGGAATTCCCAGAGGAGCTGTCGCTGCCCCATGATCCCTGGAAGCGTCCAAGGTCAGGCTGGATGGGGCTTGGAGCAACCTGGGACAATGGAAGGTGTCCCTGCCCATGGAGGGGTGGAATGGGATGGAGCTTTAAGGTCCCTTCCTGCCCAAAATCGTTCTGTGATTCCGTGTTTCCTTTAACATGCAAAAAAACCCCCCCCAAAAAATCCCCAAATCTCTCTAATCTTCCTTGTTCAATGCCCCATCAAAAAACACTGATCATTCTGTGATCTGGAAACGCAGGTCTTTAACAAAGGCCCGATTCCTCCCAGGAAATATCCTCCAAATCCGATTTTGGGTTCCTGCCTTTCCGTCTCAAAAGCCACGTCCTGGAGCTCCATTAACACCTCGGCCTCATTTCTGCATTAACTGGAGTGATTCTCTGAGCTGACTTCAGCCTTTCCTGAGAAACCCCCCGTGGAGCCTAAATGGAAGGAAATTCCTTATCCCTGAGCGCTGAATTGCAAATGAGGATGATTTAGGCAGAGTCCTGAAGTGGGTTTGAACTACAGGTGTCTGACAGGAGCTCTTTTGCTTTTCCTCCCGCAGCTTCAAAGTCAAAATTCACCCAGTTGGTCTCCCAGTAAGACTGAACTGACTGCCTCATTCCCAGAGCTTTGGGAAGTGCTCCCATTTGCAGGCTGGGAAGGGTTTCCAAGTAAATATCTGGAAAAAAAAATATAAATAAAGCAGCTTTTGCCCAATCTCTCCAACAGAACTTTGTTATAGCAACTATTTGGCCACGTACAGGAGCAGGGTGGTGCCGCTGAGGTTTTGCTGTTTGCTCTCCACGGGTTTTTTATAGGAAATTCCCTCTCTGGAGCCATTCCAATCCCACCTGGGTGTGCTCCTGTGTAAAATGCTCTGGATGCAGGGGGGTTGGAGCAGAGTATCTCCAAGCTCAGACTCTTCTGTGATTCCATGGTTGAGTTGGATTGAACCAACATTCCTCGTTCCCAGATCCATCAGCTGCCAGCCTGGAAGGGGCTTGGAGTGAACCAGTCTGGGATTCCATGAAAACTCATCATCTCATTCATAAAATAAACAGGAATTCTTCAGAGCACAGCAACCACCAAAATATGTTAATCTTACCCCTTAAGCTGCAGCTGGATTTAGACACTTGATCTTTTCCATCAGAATCTTGATGGATTCCACTGATGGAAGAAACTTTGCATCCACCAAATGAGAAATTTTAGTGGCACAGATGGTTCCATAAATATTGCACTGGTCACTAGCGAGGAACAGCCTGTTAGTTTTAATACCTACCTGGCCCTTTACTGAAAACCACGGTAAAACAGGCAAAAATATCATTAAAATAAACACTTTTGGAATGAATAAAAAATGACTCAGCCACTCCAGAATCCCAATGAGGACAAATGACCTGTAAGTGTCATCTGCTGGCTGATCAAAGCAATTCAGCCAATGTCAACTGAGTAAAGTGAGATGTAATTTAGTTTTAGCATTCCTAGAATATCACAGCAGCAAGGAAAACAACAACAACAAAAAAAAGGCTGTCATATCTCAAAAGCCAAAGAAATTAATTAATGAGTCCTTAAAAGACACCTTGAGATAATTTTTAAAAGATTTCTTATAGTTGAATCCACTTAAGTGGAAATGAAACAGCAAAGCCAGGAAAATGGATAAACTTCAATGATTTCATCCAGATGTCATTTCAAAATGAATCTATAACTTACCCCAAACGTCTTGAACAAGTAAACCAAAAATTCACTCTGGAAATTCTCTGTGAATCAGATTAATTCTGAGATTTCCACCTTTTAGTGGAATTTCAGTCATTTCAGGCAAGCTTCCCTTTCTCACCTGACCAAAATCCCAGAGGAACCCCGTTTTCCCATAAATTTCAGAACCTGCCTCCTTTTAACCAACGTATTTGAGTGTTTTGCTGCAGCTCAGCACAGAAGCCATCACTGCGTGGATTCCCTGCTGGGATCATTTTTTAAACAGCATTTGGTTCAGAGGGGTTCAGAGAGAGAATTCCTGAGGAGCACACCCACAGATCCCAGGGGCGTCGGATTTGGGCCGGATCAGCTCATCCCAGGCGCTCAGCCCATCCTCCTCCAGAGCTCCCTGAGCACTGACACTTCAATGTTTTACAGGATAACGTTTGATTAGATGAGAGCTGCAAGAGCTGTGGAATCACATCCCTTTTTTTATTATTATCCCTTTTTTTGTTATTATTTTCCTCCTTGAATACCGAGGGAAATGCTAAATAACCAAGGAACCCTGTGGGCAGCGCAGCCCTGCCCTGACAGATGAGCTCATCAAGGGGGAAGTTGTTTTAATGAACAAGAAGAGATTTTGAGGATAATTTTTAGGATAATTCAGGTATTTAAGAGGCAGCACCTCTGGTGAAGCGTTTTCCAAAAGTGTGTTCCAACAGAGTTTGGAAATCAGAGAGTCAGAGCTCTTTTTTTCTGCACACAAACACTTCAGGAAGAGGCATTTGATGTTTCCCAGCTCCCATTTAGCTCCAGCATATGTTCAGGTATTCCCTGCTGTGTTTTTACAGCCACAAACAGTAAACTACCCAAAGCCCCGAGGAGCAGAGGAACAGCCTGTGAGTTGTGTTTCATCCCAGGAATCACAGGGAACATAAATTAGAGAAGTCAACCCGTGCCATTTATCCCCCTAATTGGGCTTCCCAAAAGGAAGAATTTTCCCTTCCCTTTTAAGCTCCCAGAGCAGCTCCTGGGTTTGGATGCAGACACATCATCCCTTCAAGAGGAATAATAAACCACATAAATCAGATCTGCCCCAAAATGTCAGGAATAAAACCTCAGATCTGCCCCAAAATGTCAGGAATAAAACCTCAGTGCCAACCTGATCACTCGTGGTCCCTCCTTCCAGGACGAGGTGCCAACTTCCATGTTCCCATCCCCAAATTCCCGTTTGGATGTGCAAAACAAAACACATTTTTGCAAATCTCTTTGGGTCCTTCCCTGGCACTTTGAGAGCAGCCTAAGATGTTGATGGTGTTGTGCAAGCTTGGCTCAGGATCCCAAAAAACCAGTCGAGAGCTCCTGGAATCATTCCCTGAGCATCTGCCAAAAGGAAGGAAAAGCCCATGGCTGAGGAAAGAGAGGGGTGGGGTGGCAAAGTTGTTCATAGGCAAAGCCCCACTGTAAAATCCTTCAGAACTCAAAAAAAATTAGATTTTCTACTGAAAACCACCCATGTCTACCCTCCAAAAGCCACGAGCTCCTGTTTCTATCCACCAGCAGAAGGAAAACTGTTGGATGACTCCCCCTGAATTTCCCTCACACCTCGGCTCCAGGTGGAACTCAGCTGCAAACATCTGTCCTGACAGCTCTGTCCTCCTCCCATCTGGATTTATCCACCTGGATTTATCCACTCTCCTCAGCCTCTTCCCAGGAACAAACGCCAGAATATGGAATAGAACATTTCCAACTTGTAAAAAAAAATAATAAAAAAACCTCACTGATTTTATGCTGGTTTAGAGTTTTATTGGAGATAGTTCTGCTATCTTTCAATGAAATTTAATTTTAACAAGATCAAATCTGTCAGTTTATCCTAAATTATTGCTGGATTTCCCTAAAATGATCACGGGGAACTGCTGCAGAATTATTCCATAGCAGCTCAGAGGCTGCACTGAGACATTTTGTAAAAGACTTTTATAGAAGATTTTCTTTTTTTTTTTTATTCCTGCCAATGCAGAACCAGGCCCATAAAGGTCTGTAAGTTTGTTTTAGCACCACTGCTTTTGCAATAAAGCTTTAATGGGCCCCATACCCCAACTCTGACAAGGCAGACTTGGATTATTTGGAGTTGAGTGGTTTCTTTGTTCTCTCTTAGTAAGAGATGTCACAGCCATCACAGCCTGGGCTTGCATTAAACAGGAGGGAAAAAAAAATGCACCTTTTATTTAGCTATTTAGGAAGATTTTTGATGGATGGAGGATTGGGAGTGAAATAGAAAGAGCAGTAAAATAAAAATAAGAGATAAGCCAGTAATTAAGACAGACACAAAAGAGGATTTCTCTGCAGAAGTTGTCGAAAATGTATTTCTACAGTAACTGCAAAGTCTTTTAAAAATGACCAGGAGGAGGGATCTGAAAACACAATTGCATGAATTCCTTTTTCTCAGTAAGAAACGTGTTCAGGTGAAATAGGATCCTGTTCTTCCCTCGTTTTAAACAAAAGAGACAATGCCAGAGGACATCCAGAAGAAGCAAATTCCCCCAAGGAGGTGACAGTGAGTAAGTCAGGGGAGGACGAGCAGGGCTGAATATTTCATCAAACAAAAAAGCTGCCAATCTGTGAGGTGTGGCCTCAAACCCTGGGACCGCAGGCACTCACAGCCACTGCACGATGAAGCTTCCTTCAGTGAAAATTTGTGGAGTTTAAACTACAAAAACTGGGGTTTAACACTGTGATGCAGCCTAGGAGCCAAGGAGGGGCCCGTGGCCCCCAGAACAAAACTAAAACAAAAGTGGAAAATGGTGGCAGAAGTTAAAAATGGCCTCAGGAAAAAAAAATTCATCCCTGAAAATGCCATTTTTTCCCAGCAAATATTCAGGAACTCACCTCATGGATGCACGGGAGCTGTATCAGATCCAGCCCAAGAGGGAGCAATCAGAACTATTTTCACCTGGAATAAGTTTCTCCTTTGATATTTTTGAAGAGCACTGATAAAGCACTTCAAAGAGACACAGGCAGTCATGCTTATCCTCCCTCCTCAACACCTGGAGTATTCCAAGGGCTGGAGAAAGGCAGGAAATTCCGATATTATTATTATTATTTATTATTATTATTATTAGCTGTCACTTATATTTCTATCTCCGCCTGGGATTAAGGAAGTTTCTCCTTCTTTTTAGGAAAATAAAAGTAGCAAGAATAAAAGTGCAGAATGAGCAACCAACACAGGGAATATCCATTTCCCAGAGGGATTAACAACAACTGCAGAAAGCAGGGATCAATATTGACAGAGTCAAATTATCCAGATGCATGCAGAGACTCGTTTGCTGCTCCTGGAGATAAATTTTAAAACTTTATAAATATAATTCCTCATTACCAAACGTCTGCTGTGGATGGGCATCTCTCTAACTCAATAAAGAAAGGAATTTGAACGTGGTTACCCCAAGCTCTTAAATTTTACTTTCAAGGATGTTGTGGAAGATTTAGCAAGTTATTTTGAAATTTGATCTTGTGTTTCTGAACGTATCAACAAACTTCATGGCCTGGGAAACCAAAAAAAGCCAAATTTATGAAAATCTAGCAACACTGATTAAAAAAAGAACAGATTCAAATCTCTAAGTCAAAAACATAAATCACAATTGTTCAGTTTTTGTCACAATTAGGCCTGTCAGCTAGAGAGAAGTTTATGATCCAGAACAATCTTAATTTAAGCATTTTCCTACCACCTTTTAACTACTTAAATAAGGTTGTGGAATTTATGGGCTGTTGATTGCACTTCTATTTACCTGAGGATGGTGATGCTTCTCAATTTAAAGTGCAAATTAACTACAGAAGAACGAATCAAGTTTGGGCTTAAATTAACTAAATTTTGTTCCCCAGATTTTTTTTGCTCCCATTTAATTATAGCTAGATTGTATCATTACTAAATTAAAGCCAAGCCAAATTACTTCTCCAATTCTTGCTCCAGGAATTAATACTCTTTTCCTTCCAGGAGCACTAAAGTACAGAAACTGCTTGAAATTATATCTTTTTTAATGTGGTCCTTACCTACTTCTAATTAAAACCATTCATCACTGCAATATCTTTTGGGTTTGGTTTGGGGTTTTTTTGTTATTGTTCTGATAAATATTCCAACTAAGCCTAGTATACTTAATTTTTAGCAAGTCAAAGCCTTGCTTTCCTGGGATGAACCCTGAATATTTCCTAAATCAGGGCTGATCCCAGCTCCTGGATGAAAAGACTCTGGAATCCTGACCCAGACCTCAACACCTCAATTTCCAGAGCTGGTTTTGCTTCCTCACAGTGTTCAGTGTTTTTAGTGTAAATGGCTTTAAATTTAAGATTTAGTTGAATTTAGTTTTGCATTTTAACTTTCATGCTGTTCTAAAAGCCGAGTCTGCGTTGCACAAAATGCTTCAGCAGCCATTTCCTGAGGGGAAAACAGGTTTAAAACTGAGATTAATCCTGGTGAAATAGCACTGGGAGACCTTGTTGAAAATATATATAATATATCCTGAATCACTTGGGTCATCTTCCTTCATCAGGGAAACCATGAGGAGAAAAACTCAGAGCAGAAATTCTGGACCAGCATTTGAGAGAAATGCCTTTTATTAGGAAAGGAGATGAACCTTGATGTGGTTTTACCACTTTTTCAAACAAATTCCATTTCTGCCTGCTGGGCCTGAGCTGGCAATTCCCTCGTTGTGAGAAAGAGTGGGAATGTTCCAAAACACCTGGAACCTGTCAGCACCCTCCTAACCTGTCCTAAAAGGCTTTTCCAGCTAAACCCATGGAACCTGCTGCCTCCAAAACATCGTGTTCTTGGCTGATGGATGAGTTAGGAAAAAGGAATTGAAAAGCAGGAATGTCCAAAAAAAGGAGATTGCCAAAAACCTGAGGGGCTTTCATCTCCCTCAGAGCCAGGAGAAGCACGAAGTTTTGATGAAGGGATGTCTGGAAAGGCTGGGAGAGGTGAGAAATGTTTCCACTCTCACTTTTTCTAGCATGTAATTATCTGGTTCTTTAATTTCCTTTTTTTTTTTGCCACTTTTCCTCTGAGGAATTCATTCCCCAGTGAGCAGATGATGGAGAGGGGCTTGTCAAGCCCAGGGATGGGATCTCTGAGACAGCTGGGATGGGGCAGTGGAGATGCAACCAGGATATCTGAGCAAGGGCCCTCCCTGCTCCCAGCTCCCTTCTGGGAATTCCAGAGGGAGGGATGAACCCACAGGCAGCACATTCCCAACCCAGGGGTGACAAATGTCACTCACCACCAAGGAGTCACCTCAGAGAAATCTTCTCTACCCCAGCCTGGCCTGGAGGGTCTCCATCCCTCTTTGAACGTGAAAATGGATCTCATCTCCTGATCCCAAAGCTCTGCTCAGCCCAAGGACTCCAAATATTGAGATTTTATGTCAGTCTCAGATTTGTGTCTTTATGATTCCTCCCAAAACCAATGAGCCAGGAATTTACACCAGCCCTGTTTTGTCGAGCCTGCAGAGTTTTTGATCCCACCTTTTCTGAGGAGCCTGGTTTTATTTAGACGTGCAGAGAAGAAAAACACAAGTTTAGCTTTTAATTATTTGTTGGAATTCCTGCAGTCCTCCTTCCCCTCTTAACACCCAACAAGGAACCACAAACCATTCCCAAAGGAAGCTGCTCCTTGACCTGCCCGCCGAGTGTGGTACCACCATCAACAGCTCCCAGAGCTGCTCCCACCTCTGGATCAACTGGAGAAGCTCTGATGGAAGTGCAAAACCCAGAAGCACTTCAAAGTTCACTGCCAGAGGTGCAAAGTAGGAAAAAGAAATGAGGAAAAAAAAAAAAAAGTGTGTCATTAATGTAGCAGCTAAATAAAACAACGTGAGGAGAAATATTCGGGATTGCCACTTTTAGCGTCACATCTTTATAGAATCATGGGGTGGCTTGGGTGGGAGGGGACCTTAAATCCCATCCCATTCCATCCCTGCCATGGCAGGGACACCTTCCACCATCCCAGGCTGCTCCAAGCCCTGTCCAACCTGGCCTTGGACACTTCCAGGGATATCCAGGGGCAGCCACAGCTCCTCTGGGAATTCCATCCCAGCCCCTCCCCACCCTCCCAGGGAGGAATTCCCTCCATCATGCAGGTATAATCATAATTACGCGTGTAATTACAACAACCTAGACAGACACAATCCACCACAGAGTGTAACAAAACACAAATTTCATACCAGGCCAGGCAGAGAGAAGAACTGCAAAGGAGAGAAACCGAATTCCAGCAGGCTGGGCCCTCCCATCTCCACTTCTGCTCTCCAACACCTGCAGCATTCCCATCAGAACGAGGGGGTGAGTGGTCACAAACATGGATTGAACTGCAGAACTTAAATCCCACAGTTTGCATCTGGGTTAAAACAGCCTTGATGGCACAACCCAGTGGGTTAAAATGCCAATAAAACCTGTTAAAAGTGTGCCCCCACGGGCTGAGCTGTGCCAGGGAGGGCTCCAAAGGCAGGGAAGCCCTCCATGGAAACCCTGAACTGAAAACAAACAATATTATTCACCAAATTATCGTCTGTTTGGGAAGCTGCAGCCATTAATTGCTTCTGTGGCTTTGTGGGTTTAGGTTTTTAAACACAGCACCGGAGTGTTTAAAGATCCTCCTGATTAAATAATTCAAAATGTTTGCACTATATAACATGTTTGAAGGGGAGAGAAAACTCTGCTAAACACTTTGAATTCACGAGCAAGCACCTCATTAACATGCCCTGAAATCAAATATTTATTACCTTCTCAGCTGTAATGAGCTCATTTAAGACAAATGTGAGAAAACCCCATCCTGTATTAAAGTTGACAATGTTTTATTTATGGGCACTTTAATATTCACTTTAGGCCACACCAAAATATAAACACGCAATTAATATTTCATTGATGAGAAAACAAAATCCATTTCTCCAGCTTGTGCAGGCTTGGAAGAGGACAAAGCAGGTTCTGTGTGCTGTGATGCTGCACCCACACTGCTCTGAGGTGGGAACAATTGATAATCAGTTATCAAAATTGTCTTTTCCCTTTCCTGTTCCAGGGCCTGAACACCCTCTGGGGGAAGAATCTTTCCCTGATTTCCAACCTAAACCTCTCCTGGCACAGCTCCAGTCGTTCCAAAGAAGAAATCAGTCCCTGCTCTTCCCCTCAAGAGGAAGCTGCAGATCCCAAGGAGTTTCCCCTCAGTCCCTTCCTCTCCAGCTGAACATTCCAAGTGCCCTCAGCTGCTCCTCATCCTGCTTCTCCTCCAGACCCTTCACCATCTTCACTGACCTCCTCTGGATTAAACTCTCTGGGAGTTTAATCTCTTCCTTCTACTGCAGTGCCCAGAACTGCTCACAAGATTCCAGGTGAGCTCACCCCACCCACTCCTCTCCTCCAGATTAAACCTTGGATTCACTTTTTTCCCACGTGGAGAAATGGGAGTGGGTTTGGGGCAGAGGTCTGAGCTGCAGTGTTCATCACACATCAAATCATATTTCCCAAACTGGGCAGTAGATGAGCTGGAAGTTATTCCCAAAGGCAGCACTGCTCACACATCCCAAATTCCTCCGTTTTTCCTACGCTTATTTTTCCTTCCAGCAGCAACATCTGTAACTTCTCACTATGGACAGTGGCCAGATAAACACTCACCACCACTTATCTACCCAGAATTGCTGGGTAATGCATTCACAAGCAGGAAACCTCATGTAAATGCAAATTTTTCACCCCTCTCCTCCCAAGGATGTTGCCAGCGGCAGAGTTTGGGGTCAAGGAGCCTTTTCCCATTATTGCTCCAGTCTTGGCAGATGAATATCAAACAGAGAGAACAAAAACCTCTCAGCTGCTGGGCTGTGATCCCTCTGGAACAAGCTGTGATCCTCGAGCTGACTCCAACCAGCTCCTGTTGGGCATCCCAGCATCAGTCCAGCTCCTGGTGCCCTCAGCAGCTCCGTGGGAATCGCTTGACAAGGAGCAGGGCCAGGCCTTGAGGTGCCTCCTCCACCCAGGGCTGCTGGCACCCCTGGCACTGCAAAAGCTCTGCTGGAGCTCACCTTGCTCAGATTCTGTGTTCAAGTGTCTCTCGCTGCTGGGTTTTTTGGGGGTCCACTCTCAGGGCTCCATCACAAGTGGAATAAATCTTGGAAGATTTGCCAAGGGCAGGGATAGCTTTATCCCAGGCTGCTCCAAGCCCCAATGTCCAACCTGGCCTTGGACGCTGCCAGGGATCCAGGAGCATCCACAGCTTCTCTGGGAATTCCATCCCAGCCCCTCACCACCCTCCCAGCCAGGAATTCCTTCCCAGTGTCCCACCTGACCCTGCTCTCTGCCACTTTGAAGCCATTCCCTGTGTCCTGTCCCTCCCTCCCATGGAAATTGTCTCTCTCCACCTTCCCTGCAGCTCCTCCAGGCCACCCTGAGCTCATCCCAAAGCTTCTCCTCTCCAGGTGAACAACCCCAGCTCTCCAGCCTCTGCTCCCAGCAGAGCTGCTCCATCCCAAAATCCCATCCAACCCTCCCCTCTCTCTGTGGGAACCCTGCATGGAAAACTGAGTACCCCCTGCTCACAAGCAGGAATCTTGCTGTGGTTCCCAGATTTCTCAAGAAGTGGTTGCATCTTCCATTCCTAAAACGTGAATCTATTCTTGGATCCATCCAGGGCACAGCTTTTCAGCAGCACAAAAACACTGCAGCACCATTAAAGCAAAATGTCAGAATCCTGCTCATCACTCTCTCGGTATAGAGGCAGAGAAAGAGGGAAAAATACAGAAAAAACATCCTACAGACAGTCTGGACAGGATAAAAGCCTCCTGGCTTTGGAAATGAATGTCTCTTCTTCACCTGGACGCTTATTTCTGATAAATGTCCCAGCTTTCCATCCACAGCATCCCGAGCAGGGCCATCACCCCGTGACAAGGTCCCATTCCCTGGGCATTTCCTTAGCAGGGACAATCCGATCCATTTGAAAAAACCAAAATGCACATTTTTTTCCATAAACGTGACAAACACACGACAAAACCCCCCCCAGTGCAGCCCAGGGTGCAGTTTAACAATTCCAGCTTACAAGTCTCACAAAGCAGGGCGTAATTAGCTGCAGTAATTTTGATGAGGTTCTTGCACACAAACAAGAGCTGCCACAACTCTTTTGAAATGGATTTTTTTCCCCCTCAGGTTCCTCAAAGCAAACCGGTGGCTTTACACCCATTTTATTAACATAATGGTTTTTAATCACAATTATGCATAATCACACAGTTTCTGTTGCCTGGAAAAGAAAAAACATTTAGCACAGGTCTGCATCAGCTTTTGGCAAGAGAGGAAGGAAATGCATTTAGTGAAGCAAATGCAGCTAAAAATGCATTTTTATGCATGACTCAGTCCAACAAGATGCAGTTTGGGGATCAGGCATGGTTTTAAACTGGAGAAAAACCCAACATTTAGAACCCAATGAAAAATTCATTGTCCTTCAGGGCACATTTGACCATGGAACAATATTCCAGAGGAAGGCTGGCAATTCAAGCTCTAAGGGCCTGAGAAAATGCTGGGAAGGATCTCTCTGAGCAAGTTTTATGCAAGGTATTTATTATTATGATTATCCCTTTTTATTCAAACACCAAGCCATTGTCCCAAACAGAGCAAAAGTGCCCTTTCAACCTAAAAAATATAAAGAGAGTGGGGAGGAAGCTAAAAATTCCATAAAGACCCTCAGATGTTGCCACAGATTTATATTAAAAGTTCATAAATAGCAAAGGATATTAAATCCTTAAACTTAATTAGAGAAGTGCCCTGCAGTTCATCTCCATCTCAACACCCCCCACTCTGCCTATTTCATCTTCCCTAATCCTCCTCACAGGCTCTCAAGGTCTTTTTCTTCAAAAGCTGATGGGATCTGTTCACTTCTTTGAGCTCAGTTTTGTGCAGGAAGGTGTGACTCAAAATCAAAAGCCTCCAGGTAAGCAGGTTGCACATTGCCACACCTGCTGGAGCCGCTGGGATAACCCTCAAATTCATTTCTGAGCTGCATCCAAATCCACCTGCAGCCATCAGACCCCAAATCCATCTGGAACCATCAGACCCCAAATCCACCTGCAGCCATCAGACCCCAAATCCATCTGGAACCATCAGACCCCAAATCCATCTGGAGTAATCAGATCCCCAAATCCATCTGGAACCATCAGACCCCAAATCCATCTGGAGCCATCAGATCCCCAAATCCACCTGCAGCCCTCAGATCCCCAAATCCATCTGGAACCATCAGACCCCCAAATCCATCTGCAGCCCTCGGATCCCCAAATCCACCTGCAGCCATCAGACCCCAAATCCATCTGGAACCATCAGACCCCCAAATCCATCTGGAATGATCAGACCCCCAAATGCATCTGGAACCATCAGACTCCCAAATCCATCAGATACACAAGTCCAGCACAGCTGGAGAATTCCTCTAACTTTAATTGTGGAGGGTTCTGGGAGACAAAATCCCTCTTTTCTGGCCAAACACCCCCCTCTCAAGAAGGCTGAGGGTCACAACTCAAGGGTGTCAGGAGAAGAACAGCCCCAATCCCAAATCCATCTTGTCCCTGCCATGGAAAGAATCTCTAATTCCTGCCCCTGTGAAAATCATCATCAGAACCAAACCAGGGCAGGCTCCAAGTCCAAAAGCACCACCTACACTGATTTTCCTCAGGAAAGAGTGAGGAGTACAACAGCCAAGGCTGGGATTGGGAAGAGCCCAGGCCCCAAAGGACTTGGCCCTGCAGAGCATTCAAACCACACGCATGTGCAAAGAGCTGACAAAGGACCCTGTAATTCAAACTGAGCAGGAAAATCACCTTGAATCCCTTCAAAATCCCCTTTTGTTTCCCTTAGAAACCTCCCTGAGACCCACACGGTGACACTTTCCAGCCTTTAACAAGGGACCACCCTCTGTGGGTCCTCTGCTGAGCAATATTTACTCATGTAGGAGGCACAGTCACATTCAAATTCAATCAGAGCGAGAGCAAATCAAGCAACAAACCAAATAAAGTCTGCAGCTTCTGTGGAAATAGCACATCAGGCCCATTTTGGACTGTAGCAATGTAAAGAGTTATTTCAAGTTAATTCCATTTGCTCTTCTGAGACTGCAAATCACGAACTCTCTCCCCATTTTTGTACTTTATCATCATTTTGCTGCTCTTAAAATGACAGCAGTAATCCTTTCAACGTAATTAGTTACTGTTCAGAAAGTGCAGCCACCAAAATGTTGCTTTGCAAGAATTTCAGTCAGAACACCAAAATAATATGAAATATTTTAGAGCAGTCGCTTTGGATGTCAGGCCTCATTCAAAAATTGGTTTGAAAAATTCTGTTTGCTCACGCAGATTGAATAAAATCTTTCTGTTTATCATTTTAGCATAATGCCTGTGAAAGAAAGGTGGAATTTAACATTCAACCACCACAAAGGAGAACCCAACCAGCTCCTTTCTTCAAGGGGGAGTTTAGGCCTCACACCAAAACATTGTTAAGTCAACCAAAATAAACCCAACCCTTCCTTTGGGATCTTTCCTTGATCCAATCCCTTTAAAAAATTCTGTTTATCAATGTCTCACCATCGTTGTCCAGAGAAGCTGTGGCTGTCCCTGGATCCTTGGAAGTGTCCAAGGCCAGGTTGGACCAGGCTTGGAGCAGCCTGGGATGGTGGAGGTGGATCTGGATGAGCTTTAGGGCCCTTTCCAACCCAAATCATTCCATGATTCCTTGACTCCTCAAACATTTCGCTGGATTATTCCTTGCTGGAAGACATTTGATTTAAATTAATGGAATGCTGTGACAGAACTGGATGGGCTTTAGGGTCCCTTCCAACCCAAACCAGCCCATGATTCCTCAGACATTTCTGCTGGATTATTCCTTGTGGGAGGTGTGGCTATCAGGCATGCCAGCACTAACTCCTGGATTCCAAGGCCACATCTGGAATTTCAGCCCACATCTGGAAGGGTCTGATCACACTTTATGGGATAAAGAGGAGTATTCCCACTCCCCTTTCCTATCCTGAAGGCACATTCCCATTTTCTGGTCCCTCAGAGGAATCCCCGGAAGAAGGAACACAAAGGATATTGCCAGATGTGACTGGAAATCCACTCTCATTCTGAAAACACACAATGCCAAAGTCTGCAAAATCTGAGTTTCTTCTAACCTAAATAAAAAGAATTTATTTGATACATTCTGGTGCATGATCACAGAATGTGGGTTCAGAAATTCAACATTTATTGACAGAAGAGTAAATTTTACCTTTAGCCACAATTCAAGAGCAGGGGAAACCAAACTGAGCCTCTGAGAAGAATTTTTTCTTTTACTGCTGAATGTTCACTTTGTCCCTGGATTTCTTTTTCCCTGAATCTCTGTTTTCCTTCCCTTGGAGACAGTTCCAGCATTCTCATTTGGAGCAGGCAGAGATGCTCATTGCCAACACCCTCTCTCCCAAACTTCCAACTTTTAGCAGAGATGCAACCATCAGAATAACTGTCCCCATTGTCACTGGAAAGTGACATTAACTACAAGATTCTGCTTCAAAAGCACTTCAAACCTTGGCCATATGTTCATAAATTTGGGTTTGCAAAATCTCCTGAAGCTGCACAAAAAAAAAGATGCAGAATTTCAGAGCTGTTTCAGCTGGAAAAGGTGGCTCAGCACTCAGAACCTGCTTACACACAGCTCTGATTTTGTGTTTATTTAGACAAAAATCTGATTTTCTCATTAGCACCAGGAGGAATGTACAGCAATCTGGATGCTGCCTGGTCAGTATTTAGATTATTGCAAGTTGACAGGTTTAACTTGGGAATTTTTTCCCCTCAGGAAAGGCTCTTGAAGAAACGAAACCTCCAACTTGCCACAAGGTTCATCCCAGTGCCTTCATAAAGAAAAGCTCCTTTTACTGTTCTGCTTAATGAAATCCAGCTATGAAACATATAATTCCACCAAACTTGTAGTGAGTATTAATTAGCTAGTGGACAAAATACAAAGAAAAAATAAAAAACACTTGAAGAAGTGAATAATAATTCCTAATCCAACAGGCCTCAGTAAAATAAAACCCACTGAGGTTTTCAATTCAGTGTTAATTCTAATATTATCACAGCACAGTTCTGTTGACATAAATTCAGTAGTTAATATTTTTCTCATTAAAAGTGGGCAAATGATAATTTCCAAAGAAGCATCTGGATGCTGGGAGTATTTTAAAAAGGGTGGGGGCAGACTGAAAGTTGTGTTGATGGATAACAGATGCACACAGGACACAACCTTTACAATAATCAAGCAGATTTCTTATTTCTGCACTCTGGTGGAATTTCCTTTGTAATTTACTTTCTACTCCCTCTACTAAAACCCTTTTTTGCCTGGGTACAAATGAATTTTTAACAGTCACTTTTCTGTAACTGTCAAACCTTTCTAGAAGACTTTAAAAAGTCTTTTTTTGGTGTCAAACTCCACCGGAACATTTTGTGTTCGTCACTGCACAGGAGAGAAACCAGACCAGGATTGCTCAAGAAAATCAGGAGCACGTGGAGAGAGAAGTGCTCATTGTCCACCCACGTCCCAAAGAGCAGAATTTGGAAAATTGAGGGACTTAGAACATGCTCAGCAGCATCTTCCATGACCAGAAACTGAAAATTTTGGTGGAGGAAAAGTTTATCAGTTCCAAGTGGTGACACAACTGCAGGGACTCTGTGTCACACTCAGGAGATGCAGTGAAATAAAGAGGTGCAGATTTCCACCAAATCCATCACTGAGAGGAGTGGATTCTCTGATGTCATTTCAGAATCTAAAATGCCTCAAAATTAAGATTTGAACGTTGGAAGAAAATCTTCCCCCTTTGAGCTGTTCCTCGCAGGGTCATTAAATGGATTATCACAGGTGACATTAAAGTGCTAAATTCCATTAAAGCCTATAAAAGATGTGGCAAAGCCTGGAGAAGTCAGGTGGATTAATAACCTTGGAGAAGCAGGAACCTCCAAAAGGAGACAGAATTCTGACATGAATAGAACTGGGAAAATTAAATCTTATTCTCAAAAAAGAAAAGAAATCTAAATTCATTATCAAAACATCCACCAAGCCATGTGTTTTCTCCTTGAAGTTCACAGCTGGAAAGGGCAAAAGCAGCTTTATTTGGAGTAACAACTCCACAAAATCCCGTCTCTGTCTTGGGAATGGTGGGAATGCAGCAGAGCACAGCACAAGCAGGCACAGGAGGGAAAAGAGGAACCAGAGAACTGCACTGCAGTCGCCGTCCTTCACCTTTCATCATGTCCAGTTTTCCTGCCTCTGGTTTGAAATTTGACATCTGAAGTGGCAGCAGCTCAGAGGTGGCAGCGCCTTGTCAGTTCTCCCTCCTCTCACACAAACCTCATTAAAGCACGGCTTAAAATTTAAATATTATTGATCCTCATTTAAATAGCACTGATTTCTCCTTGTGGGTCGCTGTTGTTCTCATTTCCACGTGCATCCTGCAGCAAGGAGAGGCTGGGTGTGGTTTGGCTCTTTGTTTGGAGCAGACATCACCTGCCTGCTGATATTTCGGGCTGACAAAATCCCACATTTCCCTTCCCACGTCTCACCACAGGTTATTGGGGAAGCACAAGGTCTGGGCAGGCACCTCAGTCATTCCTTGTCCACAGGCTCCACATGATGCCTTGGGAAGCTGAGCTGGAACAGAGACTGGGCTGAGCTGGAGAATAAAGTAAAGATTTATTAAAAGGCCTTTAGGGCACACCTTGGGCAGGACAAGAGCCTGGCCAGGGCTACACCCAAGGTGGATCCAAAATGGTCACAAAATGGTCACAAAATGGACACAAAATGGACAAACATTCACTAGGTCTCACACTTTGATCAGTTTTGGTCCATTTGCACATTGGGGTTGAATTGTCCAGTTCCAGCTCCAGGCTGTGAGGTCCCATCCTGCTTGTCCCTCCCTCCAGCCACCCTTGTTTGTGCTGCTGGGCTGAAAGTTGTCCTTGGTGTGCAGCAGGAACAGGATTTGTTTTGTGTCCCTGCTCTGTGCAGAGCTGAGTGACACTGACTGTGAGCTCAGAGCTGCACCCTGGGCAGCACAGAGCCTGGAATACACGAAATTTCAAACTTAAGGCATCACATGGAGCTTTTGTCCAGTGGATAAATATCCTGCACACAGAGTTCCAGGCATCTGTCCTGGTGTCACGGTGTGGGGTTCGTTCCCCCAGAGGAAATTCATTCTCCTGTAGCAAATGCCACTGTAGTGACAATAAATGCAGGAGCCATCTGGAAATGGGAGATGCTTTTCCTCAAGAGGATTTTTAAACTGCATTGGAACGACGTTTGTTGTTGCAGAGTTAAAAAATCTGCATCGCTCCTCTTCTGAAATATGAACAGGCAGCAGGAAGGTGGGGAAATCTTAGTTTAAAAAAAAAAAATCGAAGGAGCTTTAGTAAAAAAAAAATAAAAATGCAAAGGATCTTTCATTAAAAATGGCATCACCTGTAATTCCTGCTCCCTGTCAGAAAAAAAAACAATATCCAGCTTTAAAAACAAATGTCTATCAGCTCTGGGGGCTGCACAAGACAGTGGGGGATGAGTAAAATGGATTTGGAGCACATGGGATGAGAAAAACATCCTTTCATTAAGGAATTAAAGATGTTATGGCTCATCCAGTGGCACAGGGAGCCCAGAGCAGCTGTGGCTGCCCCTGGATCCCTGGAAGTGTCCAAGGCCAGGCTGGATGAGGATGGAGCAGCCTGGGACAGTGGAAGGTGTCCCTGGAATGAGATCCTCAAGGTCTCTTCCAATCCCAGGATCCTGTGGTTGCCTCTGGAATCTGTTGCTTGGAGGGTGGCTCTTCCCTCTCCAGCAGGAGAGGTTTCCACAGCCAGAAATTCCACAAATTCCCAACTCACCCCACGGCACATGGAGATGAAGAGGGTTCCCACAGGATTTTGGGGCAGAGTTGCCAGGGCTGGGTGGTCCCTGCCCCTTCTCCCCATCCAGGCTGGCTCTGGGAGGCTCCTCCAGCTTCTCCATCCCCTCCTGAATTGTGGGATGCTTCCCAAACCCTGCAGGGATGGGCTTGGAAGGAAAAGCAGCTCTGTGGGAGAGCTGCCTCAGTGCTGGCAGAGCCTCTGCCCTCCAAACTGACAACAACCTCCTCGAGTTTCCAGCCTGGCGCTTCCCGGGAATTCACTCTGCTCTGAAGGGCAGGAGAAAGCAAGGAAAGGTCAGCGCAGACAATGACATTTCTAAACTGAAAATGTAATTGCAGTTTCCCTCTGAGGCTGGTAAATACTCTCTCAGCTATAAATAGGCCGTTTCCATCGCGTTTAAAAGAAGCTTAATTAATTTATCAGTGATCACAGCAAATGCAGCTCCAGAACTTTGTGACACGCTCAGCACTGTCTCCTTGAGGTGTCCAGGGCCACGTCTCACCTGCCAAACAGGGAGAGGGGGGAAGGCAGAGCCTCTTTTCAACCAAATCTCATTTTCCCCTGCAATTTAATAACCAATATGAAGCTGTTTAATATGCACAGGTGGCTCTCCACGTCCCCAGAAAAGATCTTCCCTGTGCAGATACAGGATGCATTTTTTTTTTTTTGCTGTAGGCTGACACAGCAGCAATAAAAGGTTGTTGGCATTCCAAGGATGCACTGGAGCCATTGGAGAAAAGATGGATACTGGACAGGGCAGTCAGAGCTGGTGATGCAGAAGTAATTTCATGGGTGAGGAAAAGCAGAAGGTGCTTTAGGAATATCCTTAGGAATGCAATGAGCCAAGGGCTCTGAGTTCAGAGCAGGTGCTGCTTTCTCAGCTCCTTGGTCCTTCCCTGGGATCCGATTTTCCCCAGTGGGATGCAGAGTGGGATGTTGGTGGTGCCATTCCCAAGGGGCCAGGGAAAGATGCTGTGCCTTGAGATAGGGTGAGGCTGTAAAACACCTTGGGTTGTGCTCAAAAGCTCCTCATTTTGCCATGTTGGCGCTGCAATTCCATGGAAACTGTGAGCAAAGGGGAAAAAAACCCACTCTGTCTCAAAATTCTGCATTTTCATTAAATCCCCATTAACACCTTAAAGAATTTTCCATTTAAAGAAACAGCACTTGTATTTAAAAAAACCCAGAGATTATTTTGCTTGTGAATCTCTCTTGGTTTTCCATTAAATATAAACACAATTTGGGGGTACAACAACCTGGGTGTGAAGAACTGGTAAAAATATGAAACGGCACTTATAAAGAGTGCAGTAAACAACACTTGATTAATAACAGCTAATAAACCCATTAATTGGTGAAGAGACTCGGTGTTATGATTAATAATCCCCTCAAATTCTTAACAGAAAGTCTGGAAAATTAATCTTAGGAGAAAGATTCAATGGAATAGATGAGCTGTTGAAAAACAACTTGGAAAGAAGCTTTGGAAACCTTTACCTGGGAGAAGCTGGGAGGTCACAGGAGACCCCAAAGGGGCTGGAGACCTCAAGACTTTTCAGAGTGAAGCTCCCTCAACCCGAGGTTAATTCACCTTTTGGCCTTTCTCCTTTCCTCCCCTCTCCTGCTTGTTAATTACTTTGGTGTTTGCCAAGTTTTCAGGAAAAGTGGGATCAGGGTGTGCCCTCCCCACTGCGAGGCACAATCAAGCCCAGTTTGATCAGAAAATTTTCAATAAATCATGAGAGAAAACCGCTCAGCCACTGCCCCGGCCCTCTCCAGGTCCATAAAACCCCGCTGAGGTGCTAAAGGATGGATTTGAGCCCCGACTTGTACAGCTGAGTAGCGGATCCCTGTTTATATCCCGACTAAACATCGTGTTTTCCAGCTTAAACAGCTTCCTCCCCAAAAACACGCAGCCGGGGAGAGGATTTACCCGCAGGCACGAGGCTCCATTCAGATGAGCTCGACTTAAGCCTGGCTTTGATGGTTTAACAGGAATTTCCACGGCGCACGGGGCTCGGCGGAGTTCCCGACACGGGGAAGATTTCACCCTCCTTGCACTTCAAAGGCGCAGCTTCCCCACCCCGCTTTGGGGAGCGCTCATCCCATTGTGCTCCGAACGCTCCTCATCCCTCCAAATCCCACTCCTCATCCCTCCAAATCCCACCTTGGAGGCTCACGCAGCTCGAATAATCAGCCCATGACCGGCTGGGATCTGGGAAGCGGCTGGAAAAGCGGGATGGCTCCAAGCACCGACATCAAGGGAACGCCCTGCACAGCCTCCAGCGTCGCTCCCCCCTCTCCAGGGCTGCACCTTTCCAACTTGAGTTGTTTTGAAGGAAAAAGAGAGGAAAACTTTTCCAAGCCGCCTCCGTGCTCTCGCTGCAAGCGCTGCTGGATTCACCCCAACCAAAGTTTTTACCCCATCCAAGATAATCGGGAATTTCGCAGCCGGGACTGCGCCCACTGAAGGCAGTTTTGCAATCCCAGCTCGCCGAGATTTCCAGAGCCTCCTGCTCCTGCCTGTACCAAAAGCTGAGCTCAGTTAGTCTCAGCCCAGGGAAAACAGCTCCTGGTTACTCGAAGTGCCAAGTTCGGGGGGAAAAACACCTGCTGCCACTTGGGTGTTTTGTGCAGGAACCAAAGTGAGGCAGGAAAAACTGGGGAAGGGAAAATGAAGGATTGGGGAAGGGGAAATTAAGGATTGGATGGAAGGAATTGGGTGGTGGTTTTTTGAAAAGAGCAATAATAAATAGGAATGGGGTAAAGGGGAAGGGGGGAGAGGGGGAAGAAATGGGAAGAAAGGGCAAGAAAGGGGAAGAAAGGAGGAGAAAGGAGAAGAAAGGGGAAGAAAGGAGAAGAAAGGAGAAGAAAGGGGAAGAAAGAGAAAGAAAGGGAAAAAAGGGGCAAGAAAAGGGCAAGAAAGGGGAAAGAAAGGGGCAAGAAAAGGGCAAGAAAAGGGCAAGAAGATTAAAAACCAGCTCTCCCCAAGTCCAAGTCAGACATTCCTGAAAACAAAAGCCCCATTTCTCTCTGAAACAAGGAAAAAACGATTTGGATCTCCTCAGTGACCCCCCATGAAAAAATTCCCTTTGGAATTCCACGGCAGTGGCCACGGATCATTCCACATCAGCCAGCTCCAGGCAGAACCACTGGCTCCAAAAATCCCCCTGGAATATCGAGGTGTCAGCACAAAATCACATCCCACGCTGGACAGAGGAGGAGGAACACAGTGTGGGTTGATTTTCTCCAAGTTTTTGCTTTCCATCACTTGTTTTGCCCATATTTATACGTGCAAACGAGTGGCTGTTGTGCCAGCCAGGGCAGAGCTGTGTTTTCCTGGGATTTTGCTGGGTCAGGAAATAATGGATGGGTTTCCACAGCCCCAAATACAGGTGATAGACAAACAGTTTCCCATCTTTCAGGAATATTTTAACAGCTTTCTCACATATCCACTGGCTGAGTGGCAAAGTATTTATTCAATATTTTGCCTGGATAGCATTACATACCTCTAATAAATGTTTTTTAGTCAAAGATTGAGAGACAAAAAACCATCAGCTCTTCTAAAGGCTTGTTCAGCGTGTTGGAAGTTTCTCTAGACCAAGTGAGGAGGTTGGGCAGGACAATATTTGGGTTTTTTTTTTCCTCCTGCTAGAAAGAACCCAGACAATCAAACCCAAAATAAGTCAAATAGCTCATGGCATGAATCAATCTTAATTGCTTCCTACATTTTCTAGGAGCAAGGAGAAGAGCCCTGACCCCAGCAGGCAGAAGTGGCAGGAAAATAAAACTCCTCAGAGCCAGCTGACCTTCAGCACTGCCCTTCCTGCAGCTGCCCCAGCCCCAGGCAGGGACACTTCTCAATCACAGTGGGGGAAGGAAAATGAATCTGTCAAAGCAGTGGCAGAGCTCAAATCAGAGCCAGCAGTGGCATTTGTTAATTTGCCCTGCACCTCTCCCTTTCAGGGCTGGAGGATTTCTCAAATGCATATTTGACCCAAGAGACAAAATATTTAAACCTTGCCCAAAACCCCACTTTTCTAATAGGGATTTAAGCTGGAATTTATTCTCTGTCTGAGACACTTCTGTGAGAGCCTTTCCAGGGGACCTGAGCATCCCAAGACCTTTGGGGACTTCAATTTTCCTTTCCATGAAGCACAGGCAATATCTCATTTCAGGGAGATGGTGCCACTTCGGCTTTCAGACAGCAGAAAAACTTCATATACAAGCTGGAGAAATCCTTTTAAAATCCATTTTGAAGCGCTGGCCCTTTGCTTTTGCCATTTAGCCCCGTTGAAGGAACATTTTCATTGAAATTAAAAGGAACAAACAGCAAAGGAGAGGTTTTGTTATCACTTCCTTCAATGTCACTGCTCACAGAGCATTTTGCCAGTCTGGGGTATGGACAATAATTCCAGAAATATGAGAAATCCCAACAACAACAAGCCCAAACCATAAATTCCAGGTGGGAAGCTCCAGCAGAGCACCTTTTCCACTGCATAAATTGTGCATTGCACAGGAATATCCAAGAATTCCCCCCCGACATTCACCTGGAACAAAAAGTTTCTGTTCAAAGTAACCAGAAGCAGAATCCTGACAAAAATGAGGCTCCAGCCTTGCACATCTTGCAGAGGAATTAATGCATTATTCAAAGTGTGAGGCTCGGGCTTGGCTCCATCACTCAGAGCAGCAGCGCAGGAGGAACGGGGATGCAGGAGAAAACATTTAAAGGTTTTATTGCTTCATTTAAAAGTAAAAAAATTCCAAATCTAAATAAAATATGATTCCACTAGAGGAAA
>VYXD01014195.1:207231-218156 GCA_013397195.1 Hylia prasina
GGGGAAAAAAAAAAAAAAAAGAAGGAAGAAAAGAGAAAAAGCCATTTCTGCCACTAATAGGTTTTGAAACAAATCTTTCAGCTGCTTAATTCACCTTTACCTGGAGAACCTAATTATTGGTCAGGAGCTGATGCTGGTGATTATTTAGAAATCTGTGAAATATGAGTAACAAAAAAAAAAAACCACTCCCAACATCAGGTTCTGACCTTCTCCTTCTGTTTTCATTATGAAATCCTTGAAGCACAGACAGATTTTTCTCTTTTTCTAACAGGAATGAGACTCATTTTCATGCCAGGCAGGGCTAATTCCTGAGCAAATGCCTAAAAACTTTCAGAACAAAAATGTTCATGCATAAAACCCAAATTCTTGGCACTCCTGTTTTGCATATGTTAGAATTAAATCCACATTAATGGATGGTTACCTGAATAGGAATACCTCAAGGAAAAAAAAAAACAAAATTCCTTTGGAGTTTCATACCCTGAAATGCATTGGCAAAAATAAAGAAAATTATTTACTTCAGTGGGCAGATATTTTGGCATCTTCACATTGAGTACCAAGTGAGAGCTGAGATAATTATTTTTCTTTATATAAACTGCAGATTTAATCAATAAAAGGCCCTTTTTTAAATCCAAGATTCAGTACCAGCTCTCAGAACTCCTTTGTATCATGCAGGTATTTTTCTTTACACGGTGTCAGCAACGCCTGCAGATTCATGGGGTTTTAATTTATCCAACTGAAGAAAATTCAAAATTAATTTCACTTTGACCTAAGAAAGTTTTATTCTTATCTTTGACAGTAATAGAGAAGAACTCAGAGGGCCAAAATACAAAAGGGCAAGAAGGGTGGACTCCATGTGAATTTTAATCATCTCACCCTTCTAGCTCATGACTTTAGGGATTATTCATAACTTTTTAAAGTTTTATGTTTGTAGACAAAGACAGATGATTCAGGTAATCAAGCTAACCCTGGCCCAGCCTTCCTTAAAAAAAAAAAATAAAATAAAAATTAACTAATTCAGCCAGGAATACTCAATAAATCCATGAGTACATTACAGGCATTTAACTCCCTGATTTTCAGGTATCAAACATTTCAAAGCAATACAACAATTCAGAAAACTTGCACCCAGTTATTTGCAACTGTAAAGCTGGGGCTCTCTCTTGAAAAGAATATCACATTTCAGATCTTCATAGCAAGAACTGAAATTCAGGCTGACAAAAATGGCCTTTGAAAGCCAGGGAGAGAAGCAGGGTCTGAGCTCTCAGTAGGACCAGAGTGGTCTGCAAGAGAGGCACTCACATAAATACATAAATTACACTGCAGGATGAAGCCAACTAAGAAACACCATTTTTACCACATTTTCTTCACGTTATGAAGAAAAATTTAAGGAAAAAAATCCCTTTTTACTCACTGCTAATGGAACAATATCACAACCTTTAAATGCCCTTAAGGAGGGATAATGTAATCACTGCACAGCTCCACGAAATGACGTTTTTAGCACTAAAATATTGAGCTGCAGTCTTTAAGGAGCAAACAGCTCGCGAAGTTGTGAGCAGCTACTCAAAGCAGGCTTTGCTCACATCTCTGTTCCCTCCACATTTCCTTCCCCTCTCTCTGTAAGTGCTTTGGAGCACAGACTCCTTAACACATTCCAGGAGAGTTTGCACTTTTGCATAAAACATGAAATTGTCAAGGCACAGGGGCCTGCACAGTTCACCGCAGCCGGCAGAAGCCATCGATTCCCGCATTTATTTCCTCTCCATCCCAAATCTATCCCTCATGCTGCCTGTCACCGAGGGCTGACACGTGTCACAGGCTGCCATTATCCACCCTGGCAACTCAAAATGCCACCTGAAAGAGAGGAAAATATTTAAAATACTCCTGTGCACAGCTTGTTTTGTTTGCCGCGGCCTCCTCGCGGCCCAGAGTCAACAGTCGCGGAAACAAGCCTGGGAATACAAAATCACTCTTCTATTAAAGATAAGGAAAACGGAGCTAAGGTCAACAAGCAGCAGCAGAATGATAAATCTCCACAGCTTGTTTTACACATCACTGGCTTTAGTGCAGAATTCGGAGTTTGCTGCAGTTTTTAGGGGGGAAAAAGCAGCGAAATTGCCTCAGGGTGAGTCGGTGTTGTGGCCTGGTTAGGAAATCCTGGATCCTCTGCCTTTGGCCTTGGCGCTGCCATCACAGAAATAAAATGGGATAGATTTCACCCACCCTGTCTTGGGTGGAAATAGTAAAATAATTGTATTTTTAGTCTTCAGCGCTCTAAATTGCCCTCATGGGCTCAGATGTCCTCAGGTTGCCAAAAACCTCCAGTGCCATTAATGGGAGCAGCTTGGGGCTGCACAGTGACAAAAACTGGGGTGTGACAGCACCAGAAAACTGGGATTTTCCACAGAAAACTGTGGAATGTTACATAGGACACGAGGTCTGAGAGAAACAGCACATGCACTTCAAGACAATGCAGAGTTACATTTCATACCTGCTCTGTCAAGCATAAAAATTGTAAATTAATCTCACTTTCACATGGGAAGAGAATTCAGACCTCATATAAATGCAGGAATGATGTGGGATTATGTCCCACAAAGTGATTTCCTGTGGTATCCAACATCACTAGTTACTAATACTAGGAAAAGGGAAGGAAAGTGCAGAAAGTCTCTTTGAAGCACATGAGCCACACATTTCAAACGGGTCAGGATGAGATCCAGCAAAATTCAGACATCAAGGAGTTTCTCTTGTTCAGCAGATCCTGCATTCAGAAATCTTTCACCCTGTCCTCAGGAGGAGATAACTCAACAGAGGTGCTCTTTTAAGAGGAGTTTGGGGATTCTCTAGTAATACTTTTGTTATAAAATTGTACTTCCTTAATTATTTTAAAGGCTTGTACTAAAATATTGTCATCTCAGAAATGTACCTTTGGAATAACCACACAATCCTGGAGAAAGGTCTTTTCTGCAACTCCTCACGCCTTATATTCTTTTTGCAAGGGGGAGGAAAACACCGTAAAATTCCTCTGCTCTCTGTAATTAAGAGTTCTACTTTTTTCACTCAGAGAGGAGAGGGAGTCTGGAAGAGGTTGCGCAGAAATCTGAGGATGGTCCATCCCTGGAAATGTTCCAGGCCAGGCTGGATAGAGCTTGGAGCACCCTGGGACATGGAAGATGTCCCTGCCATGGCAGGAGTGGCTCTGGATGGGCTTTAATGTCCCTTTTAATCCAAGGTTTTTTATGATTCCTCCAGAGCTCATGAATCCCCCCAGTTTTGTGTCCTCCATGGGGACTCCAAGGCTCTGGAGTGACCTCAGTCCTTGGTTGCAAACATCTCCCTCAACAGACAGAGGCACTTGCAGAGATTTTAGAAAATCAATTCTCATTAGTTGAAGCCCTGTCCATGAGAAGTTTGGTCTCGTCTGTCTCCAGCACCGTCCAAAGGACTGGGAACAAACAGCAAACCTCAAATATTCATTATTCAGGTGCATTAAGGCATCATCCCACTGTTTGGAGCCCCCTCCTTTGCAGCTGAAAGCTTTGTCAAAACCCTCGCTGACCTCAGGAAGGTTTCAAAGCTGAGAAATAAGCCAGAAATTCCTTTTATCAGCTTTGTTCTTCTGATCCCAGTGCTCTTTAAAGTTTTTATATACCTATCAGTTTAAACGATGGCTGTAAGTTTTGACCCCAATTTGCTCCTTCCTTTTAGTATACAATTAAGTTGATAATAATACGAGACTTAGGACTCAGACTTTTTAAAATGCATCATCTTTTTTCTTCCTTGATGGGGTTTTATATCTCCAACACTGTCTGGGGCATAAAACTCCTGGCACAGCTACTCTGAAATGTGTTGGCTGGTCAGCATCCCACAGGTATTTTTCCAGAATTTCCACACCATCTTTCTAGCTCATGTTTTATTTAAACTGCATTTAATACAGCCCCTCATTCCTTACCAGGGGCTTCCATGAAACTGTTAACATGTGGAATACCAGGCTTGTTTAGTAAATTGTTTTATGTTTCTTATACAGTAGAGCTCAGAGTAATTACATGAAGTGAGTTTAAAATGTCACCAGTGTAAGGAGGAATGTTCTCCTGGGTGGAATGTGCTGTTTGCACAGACAGGAACTGCTCGCAGGAATCACTACACCCGTGTTAACAGCAGGAAAAGTGGATTTCACACCTTCCTGAAACACGAGAATGGCTCCAGGGGATTCCCTTTAGCTGCACAAACCCCAGATCAGCACAGACAGCATTTCACTGCACATTCACTCAGCACAGCCCAGAGTTCTCTCCTTAATGGATTTCTCGACCTTGTGCCCCCACGGCCGTGTTCTGGAGCCACGCTCATTTCCCTCCGTGGATCCCAGAAATCCCACAGGACTGCAGCAGCTGCCTGAAAAGTTGTTGTTCTCCCAAAACGATTCAGCCACAACAGCAGCGAGTTCACAGAGCTCTGTCCCGGCAGGATGAAAACTCTGAATTAAAACACTCCAGGGCAAAGGCAGCTCTGAATCCCAGACTGGTTTGGGATGGAAGGGACCTTAAAACCCATCCAGTTCCACCCCCTGCCCTGTGCCACAGAACACACATTTTCCAGAGACTGCCAGCCCCTCTCTCCTCACTGCACAAGGAGCTCAATCAGGGCTGATAAAAAAATTAAATCGTCATTCTCCAAAGAATTAATAATCAGATTGGATTAGTCTGAGCAGTTACTGAGGTCTCAGTGCTGCCACTGAGTCAACAAGAATCATTTGATAAGATTCAATATGAGCTGAACATGGCTTTTGCCCCAAAATGATTATTAACTATCAGAATATTTATTACAGTTTATCTGCCCAGAATATTAAATCTGCCAGAGGTAAGGGATGACTGCAGGAGCCACTGCGTGAATGAAAGCAACACATTTTGGGGTGGTTTGCTTGGTTTTTTTTTTAAATTCAATTCATTAAGTCTGCCACTGAATGTCACAAGTGTCCCTGACTCTTGCTCTTTGCATTTGAATAGCCAAAATATAAATAAATAAAGTGTAAACTCATCCAGCTCCGACAGCTCCGTATTGAGCATCCGTCAGAGCTGAGCCCCGTGTGCTGTTTATTCCAGCGTGTGTTTGGAATACATTTTGTTCCTGACGAACCAGTGACAGGAAAACAAGCGCGAGGAAAGTGAAACTTCTTTCCTCTTGTTAAACAGTTTTGGTTCTCTTTGTCTCCCAGCGCTGGGCTGTAACCTTGGGAAGGGCAGCAACGTCCCAGCACAGCTGTCAGAGCGCAGGAGTCCCTCTTCAGTGTGACACAGAGCTGGATCCAAGATGAACATCAGAAGTAAAAAGGCACTGCATTATCATTCCTGCCCTGATATCCCGAACATTCCATCTTGTGATCTCGGCTGCGTGGCTCTGATATTCCCAGAATACAGATCACAAGCCAGAAAAGGCTGAAAAAATGTGGAAAAATGGGCTCGGTTTAATCTTCCAGAGCATAAAAAACATGCTCCTTTAGGAAAATGGATGTAATTTAGATAAATTTGGGAATAGATATTTTTTCTTCTTTCTTATCCTCTCCTTACCTCTTAGGGGAGTGCAGCAGCTCATCCCTGAGGATGCCCTCTACACCCTGAGAAATCTCTTTGCCTCGGGCTCCCAAAATCATCACGTTTGAACAGAAAACTCCACCTCCACCCCAGCTCCATCATTTTCTCAGGACACCCAACCCCAAGTGCACAGAAGCCAAGTTCTTCTAGAAACCTGAGGAAACACCCACAGAACACTCTAAGAGTAGGAAATACGTGTCTCTATATTTATTTGACTTTACTGGGAGGGTGGGCAGGCCCTGGCACAGATTCCCAGAGCAGCTCTGGCTGCCCCTGGATCCCTGGAAGTGCCCAAGGCCAGGCTGGACATGGCTTGGAGCAGCCTGGGATGGTGGAAGGGTGAGATTGGATGGGATTTAGGGTCCTTCCAGACTCACCCTCTCTTCTCTTCTCCTTCTGGAGGTTTTGTCCCAGAGCTCAATGCCAGACACAGCCCAAGACTAAAACTGTGGCTGTCATTTCTTTTAAGTGCAGCTAACCATTTGCAAGTTCCCATATGAAGCCATTTTGAGAATGAGAACTTCCTTTAACACAACAATCTATTCTGAGGATGAAAAACAAATTCACCTTGTAATAACAAGAGATTTGTCCCATGAGAATCAGTAAAGAAAATATGTAAACAATACAAGAATACAAAGATTTGATGGAAAAGTAGAATACTTTTTACAAACCAATAGAATAAATAACCAATTATTCTATTGGTTAGTAAAAGGTATTCTACTTTTTGGTAGAAAAAGGTATTCAAATTGGTTTAATAACCAATTAAAGTTGCAAACGAGGTCTGTAAAAACTGTATGAAAGACAGCATGCTGCCATAATAAAGGGAGCCTGCTGAAAACTTTTTCTGTGCCACTCTGTGTGTTGTGTCTGTCTCAAAAGCAACAAAAACTGGCTCTATTTTGTGGCTTTTCCTCCTTTGTCTTCCAGCACAGCCCACGGTGACCTTGCAAGGCACCTCGCCACTGCTGCTCAGCTCATCTGACAATTAAAACAAGGGCTCCTGAAGAGAAGCCACGAAAGAAACCCTCAAAGAAAGTCAATCATATCCAATAAAATGACTCAAACTGTAGCTCATCCTCACCCAGTCTTATCCTGCTGTGTCTGTCCATTAAGGACATTTCACTCTGCCTGTGACTTCAGCTAATAAAGGAATATTTCTTATCTCTCCTCTCCTAGTCAGGGTTATCTCTCTAGTCGTGTTAAGGGATTTTTATTTCAACACATGGGGTTTGCTGTTGACCTGGCACCAGCTGGCCCAGCCAGGTTTTTGAGTGTTTCATGTGAAAATTAAACTTTCAGAGGCTCCTTGCAAAGGGAACCTCTGGGAAGAGGCAGGGTTGGGATGTGGGGAGCAGAACCTCTGCACTGCATCTCCTGCTGGGGCACCATAAACCAGCCTGGAGGGGAGAAAACTTGGGGTGACCCAACAGTGACCTTCCTGAAGGAGGTACAGGAAAGATGGAGAGAGACAATTCACAAGGGATGGAGGGACAGGATACAGGGAATGGCTTCACATGGACAGAGGGAAGGGATGGATGGGATGTTGGGAAGGAATTCTTCCCTCTGGGTGGGCAGGCCCTGGCACAGGGTGCCCAGAGCAGCTGTGGTTGTCCCTGGAAGTGTCCAAGGCCAGGCTGGACAGGGCTTGGAGCCCCTGTGACAGTGGGAAGTGTCCCTGCCACAGCAGGGGTGGCACTGGCTGATCCTTAAGATCCCTTCCAGCCCCAATCATTCCATAATCCCATGATTCAATCAATCCCTGGTCCCATTTGCTGTGTCCAGGCCAAGAATGTGTTAATTGATGTGATATTAACTCTTTATCCAAAGGGTAAGATTCTGGCTGACAATCAGCTCCCAGGTCTTTCGTGTAAAAAGTAGAAAAGACCCAGGTTTGATAAAAAGGGTTTAACTTGGCTTTGAGAAACAGAAACTGCACAGGAAAAGTGGATCACAAAGCAGGACAGAGCCCTGCTAATGGGCATCAGGAGCCAGCCCCCAAAATGCACACACAAATAGTTCCCACCACACAGAACATAATTTATGCACAACTGGGAATTTGATTTTAGTTATAAAGCTGGATCCCCTAATCTGAGAGTTTGGGAAAAGAAATGGGGTCCATGGAAAATATTTCCATCACTGGAAAATAAACATGACAGGGATGTTCCCATGTTGAACTATGGCAAGTGTCAGGCTAGAAATACCTTTTTTTTTTTTCCAGAAAGAAGTTTCAAATGTTTGGGAAAACCATTGACTTCCCAGTTTGTTCCCTTAAACCCTCCCTAAATCCCAATCCCACAGAGCACTGTCCTTGATTGAGCATTTCGGGAAAAATCCTGCGGGATCGGCTCTCACAGGGGTACTTTGTGATGTGGCTTGGTGGGAATTGTGGTATTTGGTCACAGGTTGGACTTCTCTGGGAGGACTTTTCCAATGAAATGACTCCGTGGTCCCACGGCTGCTGCACTCCCAGCTCCCCTGCACAATCCTGCACCCCATTCTGGAAGGGTTTCCCCATCCTCAGTCTGTTTAGCAACTGCGCTGCAAATTCGGGAGTGCAAGCAGAAAACAACCATGTATTCCTATCAATAACTACTCTGCTACCTGGAAAAAAAACAACATTCTCCAGAAAGGAACAAAAAAGAGAAAAAGGAATTGGAGCAGCACCTCTGCCTCGACGCCCCAGGCTGTGGCAGGGAGCGCATATTTAACCGCAGATTATGTCGGTGTCAGACACAGGCAGCAGCAGAAGCGATTTCAGGAGTTATCAGGAAGAGCTCCCTGCACTCCTTATCGTCCTCAGGCTCTGCAGAAACGCCGGGGCCCCGGATGGATTCCGCCCAGCATATGCAGCACATGCACGGGGAAAGGCAGCATCCCAAATTCCAACCGCTCTCCCGCATCAGCGCAAAAAAAAACCAGGGAGGCTGCTCGCGCAGCCAGGACCGAGTTTAAAGGCTGACCAAGAATGCCATCTGCAGGCCTTTATTACATATTATTTTTCCCAGCTAAATAAGTCCCAGCAGTAGAAACAAACCTAAAGTGAGTGCTCAGCACAGCGGATGTTAATACGACTTTCATATGCTAATGGAAAGTTCATTAAAAATAAACAAATACAAAAGGAAAATCCTTGGAACTCCTTACCAAAAAAAAAAAAGCTCAAAATCAAAGCCTACAGACCCTAAAATGCTGAATTTTTTATGGAATAACCTAGAGAGGATCATTATCATTACAGCTCTGTGTTGTGCATGCATATTTTATGAAGAAACTCGGTGCACAGGCTTTGGAGGTTAGCAGCGCATTGCATTTTGTCTGCTGCCTGATTGAACCGAATGCAATGCCCTGAGGCATTGATTAAAATCAGGAAAGAGAGAAAAGCTACTCCAGTTAACCTCAGACTGCAACACTCCCAGGCTTTCCTAAAGAGGAGCTGGCAGGATTTTAGTCCTGCTCGTGGAATTGTTGGATGCCGACACCAAAATAGTCAGGAGTGAAATGCTTCTGCCTTTGGGTCAGGCGGCATTTTAAATCTTCGTGCCCATGCTCAGTGAAAAAACTTGAGGAAAACGTTGAGTTATGCCACTTTTGAGTACAGCAAATGGGGCGGGGGAAAGAAATAAAAGACAAAAAATAAAAGAAGTGAGAAACAACAACTCCAGTTGTGAGAAATTCCCGAGTTTTCGGGCGAAGTTCTAAAGCAATTCCTCACCAAGGTCCTCTGCAGGGTGTGGCTGATGTTGGCGCACACAGGGCGCCCCGGTCTCGAGGGGATTTTAACTTCGTGAAATGCCAGCAGATAAAAACGCTCCTGGAAAACTGGGAGCAATAATCGAGGCGGGAACGAGCACAGGGGTGTGGTTTCAGTCGTGCAGAGAAGTGCTAATGCCCGAATAAGAATAAAATCCCAGATATCTGCATTTCTGAGGAGGAAGGTGATGTAAAAATCAGCCACACAGGGGAATTCTTCGCTAAAACCTCGGGGTGTGCAGCGTCCTGACTTTTCACAGAGGTCACAATTCACAGTCCTCACCAAAACACACAGAAATAAACACGTTTTAGAGCATAAAGCTTTACCAAATTACCCAGTTTCTGCTTGTTCACCTCAAAACAGGGAGGAACCAAAACCACCTCAGAGTTCCAGGGGTGCAGCTCATCCCTTACTGCTCCCCCTTTCCCTCTGCCAAGGAACGCCAAAAATGTAAAACACAAATTCCAGATCTCACAAAGAAGAAAAACCCTTTCTCAGCACGCTCTGCCTAAAACTCAGAGATGATGGAAAGGAGTAGCAGGGAACCATTGCAAAGAATTAAAAAAACACACACCTGTAACCTCGTGCAGCTCATCCTGCAGGAATACACCGATTTAAGCTGTGATTTTGATTTAAAATTCCGGTGTTTTTTCCTTTCCTCTCCCTCCTCTCACATCCTCTCTTCCTATCTCAAATGATTCCCGGCCAAATAATTCCAAACTCACTTTTTTTTTCCATTTTATTACTCTGTTTGTACGGCTGTCAAACAAATGAATTCCCTCTAACTCGTTTGGGGGTTGTTTTTGAGTGTGTGGGTATATTAATTCTTTGAATTGCAGGCACTGCTGTTGGTTTAATTTTGTAAATAGTGTTCTGTGATTACTCAGTGTTGTCATCCCCCAAATAAAACAAAATAGCAAACTTGTTATTGGAGAACAATTTCCATACTTTTCCCCCTGGGATCTGGGCTTAAAGATGGCAGAAATGGTTTTTACATAGAAAAAAATCACTTTATTATTTTTATATATGCCATGTTGCCTGGAAAACATGGCATGAGAACATTTCCTACACAAAATGCCCATCCCAGATTCCACTTGGCTTCCTAAAACTCAAAAGCAACATCAAATAACAAATGTTTCTTGCTGGTTACCCTGACAAATTTGTCTTCTGGATGAATGCTTAGCTCTTAAGATTTGTCTGTTTTCTCCTCTCACATCTTGATGGCAATCTCAGGGCTGTCTCCTACGGGAACATCCAGCCAAGGACAAAAAGAGATTCCAGATTAAACATTAAAAAATCCAAAACTGAGCCTCCATCCGAAGGGATTAACAACGTAGAGGATTGTGAAGGGATTCCTCACCGCCAGAAAAGGAACAGGGAGAAAAAGGCACCTGCACTGCCCTCAGCCAACTTCTCTGCCACCAATCCATAAATTCAGGAATTCCTGCTCACCCTCAGATCCAGGCCACTTCCCCCCCGTGGAATTTAGCCAAAGTCTTTTCTCCCAGAACTGATAATCCCAAATTCTATTGCAGGAATTCCTGCTCACTCCCCGAACCAAGGCCCCTTCCCCCCGGTGAATTTAACCCAAGGTCTTTTTC
>VYXD01014195.1:218209-235721 GCA_013397195.1 Hylia prasina
CCAAAGTCTTTTCTCCCAGAACTGATAATCCCAAATTCTATTGCAGGAATTCCTGCTCACTCCCCAGAACCACTTCCCCCCTGTGGAATTTAACCAAAGTCTTTTCTCCCAAAACTGACAATCCCACTTTTTATTGCAGAGATTTAACGGTGCAGATGGAGCTACTGGACACAGAAAAGGCAGAGTTCACCCCAGGACGGGGAAAGCTCTGTTTTCCCAGAAAAGCTGAACAAGAGCCTGCAGGGGGATGCCCACGTTGGCCATGAAGCTGTTGAAGCATCCATGAGGATTCCCAGGCTGGCACATCCCAAATTCTCCCAGTTTCAAGGCAGAGAAGACGCCAGTGCAAGAGGTGAATCTCCAGGGGCACAAAACAACTGTGATTTACTGTCAGGTCACAAACAGCGTTGGGATCATTCCCAAACTCTGCCCAGAGGGTGTTTTATTCCCACTCTGCTCTCCCCCACAGCAGATGGTGGCACTTTGGTGGCTTCTACTGTCACACAAAGATTAAATCAGGGGGAAACCTGCTGAACAGGTGTGAGACAAGCAAAGGAGCAGCAAACTCACTGTAGGTGAGGGATCTCTTAACAGAACCCTGATAATCAAGAGCTGATTGGATCCTCTGCTCCTCGCCTATTCCCAGTTTTCCTGGTCTGATCCCAGTTCAAACTCTCACCCCATAACCCAGGGGAGGAGGATTCTGTTCCAGCAGAGGTTCCAAGCATTCCCCATTTCACAGCGCTCCCTGAGGGCGACTGAATGATTCGTTTGAAATAATCTGCAGGAATAAATTTACCATTTTTAAATGTATAATTAGGCAAGGAATCATTCCCTCCTCTTCTAAAGTTATTCTCCTGACAAGCTTTTTTTTCTGGGTGGTAAACACAAGTCCTGGTAGTTGCCAGCACATTCCTACTTAAAAAGTTAATCCATTCCTCTTTGAAGGTTAAGAAAATGCTAAAGGAAAACAAGATATGAGGGCTTAGGTAAAGTGGGAGGTTCCAAATCACTGGAGCTCTGTTTGTGACAGAGCTGGGCTGCTCCTGCAGCAGGAAAACACACGGATTTACCTTGGAGAGTCCTGACCTCCATCCCCTCCCTGCCGGGGGGGTTCCCTGCAGAGTGGGAGGTGTTTGTCCTGCTGCTGTGTCACCTCAACACCTCAGGAAGGAATTTTTGCAACTGCTGTTGCAATAAATTATGAATAGTGTTATATATAACAGATTATAAATGATACTGGCACGGCACTGGGATAGACTGGGCGGGACCCTGGGGTGAGGGAGGGGAGGGAATGTTCAGCTGCGTGAACAATCCCAGATCACTAAGGTTGGAAAAACCCTCAAGGATCGAGTCCAAGCTGTGCCACCTCCAGGAATTCCTTGGACATCTCCAGGGATGGGCACTCCAAACCTCCCTTCCAAAATTTAACCCTTTCCATGGGGAAATTCCTGCTGGTGTCCCCCCTGAGCCTCCCCTGGCCCAGCCTGAGGCCGTTCCCTCTCCTCCTGTCCCTGTTCCCTGGGATAAGATCCCAAATCCCCCTGGCTGTCCCCTCCTGGCAGGGAGTTGTGCAGAGCCACAAGGTCCCCCTGAGCCTCCTTTTCTCCAGGCTGAGCCCCTTTCCAGCTCCCTCAGCCCCTCCTGGGGCTCCAGCCCCTTCCCAGCTCTGTTCCCAGCCCTGGACACACTCCAGCACCACAATTGCAAAGTTCCTGCTGCACAAGTGAACATCCCAATGAACACAGCGCAAAGAAAAGATCCAGGAGTGCCAGATCCAAGATTTCCAACCCTCATCCTACATTTCTGAGCTGCTCTGCAGCCCTTGACCTTTTGCATCCTGGCAGTAGGAACATGCTCCTCGTGCTCCCCTGAAACCAGTCAGGATGTAGGGATAACAAATTCCAGTGGCATCCCAGGGGACTGGGCAGCACCAGGAGGACATTCCTCTTCTCCAGAGCTTCACAATTAAGGTACAGGAGCAGGAAAGGCAGTGAAGACATGAATTCCCAAAGTTCTGCCACCTAATCCACGTTTCTGTTCAAGGGGCCATGGAGGAGACAGAGATTCTGTGTAAATTTTTAACTGTACGTGTAATTTATCTCCAGCTGCCCCTTTGGTCACTTGAAGAGCAAGTAGCTAATTTCTTATTTTCTGATGTGTCTAGATAGGGAATAAAACCCTAAAGAAAATAATTTTGAATGAACTCAAACAATTACAGACTTCAAAACAGAGATCACAGTAGAAGAGGTGAAATATTCCATTTCTCTGAGGTGTTTGACTCAATTCCTACCAAGTTTTCTCTCGTTGCAGAACTCAATTCCATCCGTTATCCCTCTTTTTTTGAAAAGTCTGATTTTTTGGAACACCCTCCCAAATTAGAGCTTAATATTAGCGAGATGCTCTCAGCTGCAGGCTGAGATAACTCTGTCACTTCTTGGAAAAATGCAGAAATTCTGAGCAAGAAGCAAAAGCAGTCAGGGCATTGTCACCCTTGGATATAAAACCAGCAGAAACTGGAGAGTTACTTCACATTGAGGGATCTGAAGATCCTCCTCTACCTCACTGGTGATGGTGGCACCATGTCAAGGGAAGGAAAGGGCTGAACATATAAAAAAAATTCAGATTTTAGTGCCCTAAGCAGGTCCTGCACTTGGAGAGAAGAAAATAGAACAAAATCCTCATTGAGTGAGAAGCTACACTAAGAAAATCCCTCAGACAACTTTCTCCTGGCTCTGAATGCCTCAAAAGTGTCTCTTGTAGGAGTCATTATATTTAAATTTTTAGACACTAGTGGCCATCTCACCACAAAATGCAAAAAGAAAAAAAAGCTTAATTCCCAAATTTTACTATTAGCCTGCAGTAAAACCACACAAAAAGGATGAATGCTCTTGAGATTGTCTGTGCCAAACCTCTCCAAGTTGATTTATTCTGAACTACCCCAGAAATCTATGAGGAAGAGCAACCCTATTATTTATTTTTATCCTTTCCTTGCAGAAGTTTTATTTTCTTTCTTAGCATCCATCAGTCAAACCAGTCAAAAGCGTTGCTTGTTCTCTTTCACCTGACTGAAATACTCTGGAATTATGGGAAGTAATAAGAATTATTTTATTTCCACAGGACCAGAATTAGACATGCTGGGAATAAAGAGCCAAACTCCAGTTCCTGAGTCCCCAAGGTAATGACACCAAGGACCTGGACGAGATGAATTCTCTTTCCTTCTGCAGCTGAGATGCTCAAACCTGCCCAGGTGCTCCACCTGCCCAGATCCCTTCATTCCAGCACACATTTCCCAAATCCTACTTTGCACTGAACCATAAGACAAGCTCTGGAAAATCTCTTAAATTATATTTAAAGAACCATTTCTTCTGTTCCTGACAAAAATAAAACCCCCGTGGATGGCAAGGACAGAATTGCACCTGGCCAGACCCTCCACTGGTCCAGTCCTGGTGCATGGAGTTGGATGTTCCCTGAAAACCAAACCACACCCTTCTCTATCCTTTCTCAGAGCTGTTTTCTGGGAAAAAGGAGCCATCAGCACCAGCTATAATTCCAAAGGTGAGTAATTGTCCATATATAAACTATGGAAAGGCAGGAGAGTCTCCGTGATGACCCAGGATTTAGGGAAGAGCTTTCTCTACCTCCAAACCACAGAGAACCATCCTGAATATCCCCTCAAAATCCATGGCCATGGGAAAGGTTTTGTTCCAACTCACCAGGACCTGTCCTGCAGGATCCATGCCCTTCTCCAGCAGGTCTGCAGGGATAATTTTGGGTGGGATGAGAGCAGAAAAGGGCTGGAGGCTGATACAAGCTCACCTCCCCACAGCCTTCACCCACCTGCTCGTTTGGAAGTGCTCTTGTACCAAATTAATTGCCAGAACAAATTAGCAGAGCCCAGAGTGCTCGTGCTCAGGGTGGAAGGGATGTTTAGGCTCTGCTATTAATGAGCTCTTGGAAAATTTCCCATAAGATTTCTTCAGGCAGGGACACAAGATCTGCTCCCTCCCAAGAAAACAATAGCTCTGCAGCTGTGTTAACACACTCAGAGGCACATTAATGACACTCCATTATTAAACGAGTTCAAAAAAAGAGCAAACTGTGCCAACATCACTTGGATTTCAGGCTCCCTACAGAATCCCAGCTTTCTGCTGGCTGATGGCACCACCTCTGAACCTTTCCCACAGCCTCATTTCCATCAGGAACTCTTTTTTTTTGGAGGGAGCTTTTTTTGAAGGTCCCACCAACATTTGGCTTCACAACCAAACCCCACAACCTCTTCAGTCCTGCTCAGTGCAGGATCCATGCCTTGAAAATAGCTATGAAAGGTGATGGAGATGCTGGAAAAAACAAAGGATCACCCAAAAAGCAGCAGAGAGGCCACCAGGAGCTGGACAGATGAGTTCGGGAATTTTATTCTCTCCAAGGAAGGGGATGAGATGCAGAGTGGGATGACGAGCTCAGGCAGCACCGAGGGACACCCAGAATATTTAATGTTATCCCTGGAAAAGCACAATAATTCCAGCAGGACCAAACAGCCCTTTCCAAGATCCCCCATTTTCACAGAATCACCAAGGTTGAAAAAGTCCTCCAAGGTCATCAAGTCCAACCATTCCCCGGCACTGCCAAGGCCACCCCCAAATCAAATCCCCAAGTGCCACGTCTGCACATTTTTTTGAACTCTTCCAAGGACAGCGACTCCATCACTTCCCTGGACAGCCTCTTCCAAGGTTTTATTATTAATTTATTGCCTCAGAAATTGTGGGTCACCTCCCACGAGAGTGATCCTGAATCATAGGAGAACTCCATCAGTTTGAAACAGGGACATTAAACCCCAGGAATTTTTGTCTCACAATCCCACAACCCTGATTTTCACCAGAATTCTCCCAACACCAAAAGTCCCATTAAGGAATGAAGCAGGTCAGTTATGACCAACCACAAAACTCCATGTGGGAAGTGGGATGCCTCCCCAACACCAGGTTCACAATCAAATAAATCAAAACAAACCCCAAACCATTTTATTTATAGTCCAGGAGAGCGAACCCATTGACAGATGGTCATCCCAAGCACCAGGATTTATCTCCATCTGTAATGAAAAATATATGAACCTTCTGCTGCACAGCAGAGGAGAGAGGCTCGAACACCTGCTCCAAATTAGGAGGAGACTGTAAACATTCCTGGAAATTGGAAAGGCCTCGTGTTTTAAGGAAGGGAGAGGAGCCATTGGCAGCTGAAGTGAATTGAGCAGGCCCGGGGCCAGCGAGCAGTGAAAGAGAGAATTATGTGATAAGCTTATGTGATAAGCACTGGCACGGAGCAGGGAAGGAAACTGAGTGGGCATAAAGCTAAGGCCCAGCACTGCAGAAATGCTGTCAGGTTGTGCATTACAGGCAGCAATTAGCCCTGCAAATTGTGTTTCTGGGTGTACTTCCAATGTTTTCCATTCAGGCTCGGCATCTTTCACAGCAAAATGGATCACTGGAATGGCCAAACGAGGAGAAGCATTGGGGAGATTTGGCTAAAAGTGCTCATCCAAGATGTAGCAAAGGCTCCCTGAATTTGATTTTAACCTCAGGGCTGTGTGCTGTTGCAATTCCATCATCCTTCCAAACCCATTCCAGGGATGGATCCAAGTTCACGTCAGCAGCCAATAAAGTTGTCAGTGCCTTGTGCTGATTCCTCCCAGAAAAGCATCTGGAGCTGCTCAGAGCTCTCCTAACAAAGTGCTGACAAACACTCTGTGATTCTGTGCCCAGGAGTTTTCCAAGGAAAATGTATTCCAGTGGCAATTACATAAAAGAGATCCACGCTGCCACCAGGCCTCCCTCGCTCCTGCACAATCCTGATCATTAAATCCGTGCCCCAGCAAACTGCAGCAGGGAAACCCAGGGAATTCCAGGTGCTGCTTTTGGCTGTGGAGTTGTTGTGCCAGTGAGAGAAGTGAGGGGGAAAAAGAAAAAAAAAAAAAACTCCAACACAATCCTGCAGCTCCTTGGCTAAATTCACCATCCTGGCTCTTCCAGTCATTTAAAAATCCTTGGCTTTCTGTTTTATGAACACAAATTAATCTCAAAGACCTACTTTTCCAGCAGGAACATCAATATTTTATATTCTCCCTTTTGCTGGAAAGATCCCAGGCTGATTTAGATGTTGTCTAAAAGAAAAGTACCGAGCCTGTATTATGTAATCCAAAATACCACCTTTGTCTCCAAGGGAACATCCCAGCTTAATCCAGAGCTCCAGAAAGAACCTGACAATTAAAGCTCCAACAAAACCCACCATGGACAAAGCATTAAAATAAAGAAAACTCTCACAATCCCTTTAAAAAAAAACAAACCACAGCTTGTTTTGCCACAAAGCATTCCCAGAAGGGCTGGGAAAAATATGTTATTTTATTTCCATGGCATATTTGGGTGCCAGTGGATGTTTAGGAGCGTCCTGGATTGTCACCACGGATCCATTTGACGTGGCTGAATAAAGAGCCACTAAAAGCAGCTCAGCCCAGCAATCCATCTCTGCCAGCAGCACTTTTTGTTCCACCTCCTCTTCATCCCTCTATTATCTCCTGGGAGACTGACCCATTTCTTGGGAATAATGTCAGCTTCCTAATTTTTTTATTTTTTTTAATTATGCTTTTCTAGGCAGCACAGCCTGAAAACCTCGTGGAAGATGCTGAGCACCTAAAATGTTCCTCCATATTTTGCATTTTTGTGATTTTCCCAGGAAATCTCAGCAGAGCTCACACACAACCAGTGAGACAATGCCCCAGGGAGCTGCTGGGATAAATCCAGGATTCCTGAACTTTTCGTGGAGCAGGGGAAATGTTTCTGGCTCACTCAGGCACTGAGAGGTGATTCCACCATGGGATTTTCCTGAGGAATCCTCTGCTGGCATCACTGGGAAATTCTGAGCACGGAGCTTCCCACTCTGATTTTGCACTTTCATCTAATTCAATTTACATTACAAAACATACTAACACAAAATACAACAACAGAAATATCACAAAAACACAGATTTAATTACCAGAGGTGTTGCTCAGTAACACTGACCAGCACTGTTGAGTGCTTCCCTTTTTCCTTTTTTATTTTCCTTCTTTGTTTAATAACCCAATAGTCTAAACTAACTCAGCCAACAAAATTACCCCACATCCTCTTTGTCTAATTTTTAATGAATAAAATTAGCATTGTGAAATCCTTGCATTTGTGTTTAGGCTCAAGGAGGCATTTGAGTCCCTCACAGGTCAAAAAAAAAATTAAGTTTCTTCTAAAACAGGGTGGTTTGGACACCTGGCTGGTGCCCCTGACGCAGCCAAAGAATTCTGTTCCTCTGCTTTTCATTTAACCACAAATTTTGGTGTTTCCTGCATCCCACACACCCTCAAGGGGCCCAAGCAAGGCCTTGATACAGATAAAATTCCTGCAAAAAGGAGAAAGCACAAATCCATTGGGAATGGTACGAGAAAAACGGGCTTAAAGAGAAGCAGAGGAGATTTAACCAGGAAATTCAATTTTTTTTGCCCTACATCTGAGTAGAGGTGATCAGAGGAACAGGTTATTCAGGGATCTCCATCAGGAAAGGCTCTAGGACAGGTTAGACAGACACCAGGAAATCCCTCTGCTGTTGGGAAAAGGGGGGAAAAAATCACTTTGAGATTTTCCAGGTGCTTAACTCCGCACCTTGCTCAGATCATTTGCATATTCTCTCTGTTTTAGCCAAAAAATTAAAGAGGCCACGTGACCCCACTGCTGTGGAGAGCAAAAAAATGGGATTATAAACTCAGGAATTTGGGATTCCAGGCCTCCTATCCTTTGCAGCAGCCCCATTGGATTTATCCCCATCCACACACAAAATATCTCCCCCAGCAGCACAAAAACTTGCCCTTAATTCCCAAAAAAAATCAGGAATTTCCCTCCTGGCCTTGCCAGTGCTCTCCCCTTCATCTCCAAGTGAATGCTGCACGATATTTTCAACGCTGTATTTTTATCCACGCTTAATCTCTCTTTCTTTTTAAGTTTTATTTAATAGCAAACAGCTCATCTCCTTAACAGCAGCGAGCAAAGTGACAGAAAACAAATTAGCTTCTAAATTTAAAAACTGTCCCGTCTCCACGGCAACCAAAGCTCGACAATTACATAAAGCAAATAATACCTGCTCGGAAGAGCAGAGCCAAAACTCCTCCTGGAATGTAATTACACCGAAATAATCAACTAATCACTTCAAAGCACTCCAGCACAACGGGCTTGGGGTTGGGATTGTTTGGGAAAGGCCAAGACTCGCGGGTTTCCCTCAGGAAATGGCTCCAGGGCGGGGAAATCTGCGTTTGCCTCGTTGTTCAAGGGTTACCCTCACTGCTGACGCTGCCAGAGCAGCCCAAAAACTCGTTTTCTGAGGGGAACAAACAATGTTTGGGAGCCTGGGTGCTCCAAGGGATTCCTTCAACGCCCAGCATGGGCAGGAAGGGTGGGTGTGCTGTTCCTGCCTGTCCCTGTCCGTTTGTGTTGGATCCCAACATCAAGGATCCCAATTTAAAGATGAATTTCCAGAGCTTTCATGACAGGCTGCCCAGGGAAGGAGTGGATCTCCCACTCTGGGGTCATTCCAAACCCACCTCCTGCAGGTGACCCCGCCTTGGAAAGGGGATTGAAACAGATGATTTCCAGAGCTCCCTTCCAACCCCAAATATTCTGGGAATTCCTGGGCATTGCTGCTGTTGAGACACGAGCGTGGACAAGGCAGAAAATGCAGTTTTCAGCTGGAGAATGGATGGGTCTGATGAGCTGGCAGCAGGTTCCTCACTGGATTTGTGTCTGGCTGCTTGAATTTGGGGATTTGGGCTCTCCAAGAGTGTCTGGGTGCCCCAGGATACTGGGAGAGCTCCCACTCAGTGTGCCAGCCAGGTACAGCACACTGTCCCTCCCAGTGACACCTGGGATGAACCTGCCCAGATGTGTCCAAAAAATAACTTGGAATTTCTTTGGAATGTGTCAATCCTGTAGCCTGACTGACCAAAAACTCTCTGCTGGTTGCCTGGTTGTTTCTTGGGGTTTTTTTTTTTTGGAAGTTATAACCACAAAATCTCCTCCCTATACCCACACTGCCCTCAAGGTGAACATTCCCCATCCACTTCCCCTCCCTGTGTGCCCTAAAAATGAGAAGTTCACAGCAAATCACCTATTTTAAAAGTTATAAAATAAATCTCTCCCCCACAGGTGCTGGCCAAGCACGGATTCAGAATTCCAGCCCTCCAAAGGTTGCTCCATGTGGTGAATTTGGTCCCTGCAGGGGGCACAGAAGGCTCTGGATGCACAAATTCAGCCCTGGGCTCTCCCCACACTGGTGTTAGACCTCTGTGGGCACCAGCAGCTCCTCAAGCTGGTTGTCAGGACATGGCTGGAAATGATTTTTAAGGAAAACATGGAATGCAGATGGACACCAGCGACCTCTGATCTCTGCACTGCAGGGAAAGGAGCTCTGGAAGTGCTCCTGGGCATCCCCAGCAGCCTTCTCCCCACTGACACCCAGAACTGTCGTCATTTATCAGCCCCAGCCCTCAAAAATTCGAAATTTCTCACCCAGTATTCCCAGACCACAGCAGCTCAAAACCTCCCATTAACTTCCAGCCTCAATTTATTCAAACCTGGCTTCTACCTCCCTTGTCCAGCCCACAAAAACCTCCCCTGAGCGGCTCCCCCTCCTCATTTATCCCCCAGTGTCCCCGTGGAGAGCTCCCACCTCCCTTGTCCACCCTCCCTCTGCTCAGCCCAGCCAGCACAGCTGCAGAGGGACCAGCCCTGCCACCCCCAGAAGATTTTCCAGCCATCTGCCCCAGCCCCAGCTGGCTTTTCCCTGAGCACAGGTAGCCACAAGCCCAGATTTTGGCTGGGAACTCACCAGCCCCTCTCACCACGTGAAGGGGTCAAAACTCTTCCTGTGATCCAGGAAAAGTCCCCAAGGTGCTGCTCCTCCCGATGGAATTCACCTCATTATTCTTCAGCGCACGAGCTTGCACTACTCAATTTTCCCCTAATTCTATTATTCGAGGCTTGGAGGTCATCTAATCCTGCCTAATTAATCCCATCCTCCTGGGTGTGGATGCTGCCTCCCCCGTTTTATGTCATCAGCACATTTCACTTGCACATTTTGGCTTCTGGTGCCAAAGCCATTAAGGAAAATATTAAATAACATCAGTCCAGCACCAGTCCCTGAGAACTCCACTGACAGCTGCCCTCTCTCCACACAGCCCATTGTTCTCAGGTCTTTGCTCTGCTCCTGAGTTTTCCTATGAAATCCAATTATCCCCTGTTTAATAGTTGGCTCCTCGGGAGCCCCGCTCCAGGATTCAGCCTGGGGAGACCAAACCAGCTTTGCCTTTGTTTCTGCACTGCTCAGCTCCAGGGAAGGGATCACTGGGGGAAAAGCTGCTCTGGCATCTTTAAGGTCAGTAGGGACCACGGTGGGAGGTGAAAATTCCTTTTCACCTGGGTGGTGGGTGAGAAAAATTCCAATTTTTCCCTCTGGATTTACACCATCCAGAGGGAAGAGTTGGCTGTGGGGGGATACTGACACATTTATATTTCAATTTCTTGGGTGTTTTAGCTCCAAGCGTGGTCTAAAGTCTCCAGTTCTTTGATAGAGGAACACATTTCTCAGTTATTGGGGTTTTTTAATTAAATAATGGAATGTTAATCACCCATCCCACCCCCTGCCATGGGCAGGGACACCTCCCTGTGTCCCAGGGTGCTGCAATCCCAATCCAAACACAAATCCAAGTGTCCAGCCTGGCCTTGGGCACTGCCAGGGATCCGGGGGCACCTTCTCTGGGAATTCTAGTCCAGGGCCTCCCCACCCTCCCAGCCAGGAATTCCTTCCCAATATCCAATCTAAATCTACTAAATCCATTTTATTTAAAGGAATTAAAAGCCTCTTTAATAAAAAGACCAACTAAAAAACTCCCAAATAATCAACAAAATTCCTACAGCAAAATTCCCACTACTAAAATACGATTATGAGACGTTTTCCAGCAGAGTCCCCTGGGCAAAATAGGCATTCCCAAATGGATATTTCCAGGATTTCCTTCTCCTAAAGTGGCTCTGACTTCACTGAGGCAACACCATGGTTTTAATTTGTCCCCCTCTCTTGGAGACACTCCAAGCAAATCAAACTTTCCTGGGTCTCAAGCTGTGAATACCTGCTCCAATAATTAAAATACTCAGCAGGGAGCCTATTCCAAAGGTCATCTTTTAACAAAAAATAATTCAATTTTATCTCCTGCCCATAAAATTTGAGACAAAATAACAAAGAAATGGATTACCCAGCGCATCTCTGCTGTTAGCACTAGAAAATGCTATTTATTTTTCCAAGGAAATTACACAAGCACCTTCAACTCATATATCATGGCAAATTAATGTGGGATATCACAGTGCTGCTCCCTCAGTGAAGGGAAAATAAGTGGTTTAGGTATTTATTTGTAACCAAATCTATAGGAAAGAAAGGGGGTTTGTGTCGCAGCAAATTTCAGTTCTGCACTTTCCCCTGGTGCAGAGGGAGGATTATGTGGCCTTTCTTTTCCAGAGGTTTCTGGAGGGATCCAGCTTTGGAAGCAAGGGAAATCCCTTTTCACACAGTTCCACACCGTGCAGCAGTAAAACATCCTTTATTTCTCCTTCCTAAATATCTCCGAGGCAAGCAGGGCATGGGTGATGCCCAGAAATTAATTCAGGGAGAGGGAAAACCATCACTGAGTGCAACTGGAATGAGAGGCAGCCCTCAGTGCAAATGGAAATGTCCAAGCCTGGATGCTGGATTCAGGAGGCCAGGGAAAGAAGGAAATGCAGTTTTCAGGTTTATTTATGATCAGGGCCTCAATCACTGCCTGCCATCCTTCAGGAGGGAGACAGCTCCCAATTACACAGCGCAGATAAACTGATTTATTTGGGCTGAGCCCTGGGATTTGTCACCGTGGTCTTCATTTCATCACGGAGCAGGCAGGAACTGATGGCTGGAAAAAGAATCACTGCGAGGAAAAAGTGCAGAATTCGGGAAGTAGATTTTGTTGGGTTTTTTTTTTACCCAAGACCTCAATTTCCAGGAGTTTTATTTCTCCTTTCTCTGCAGAGGCAAAGACGTGTTTCTGCTTGGAAAAGTCGGCAACACTTGGACTTTCATTCAAATCTATTTAAGTCCTGAGAACATTAAAAAACCCCAAAAAAAGTCTTTAAAAGAGTGAAAATCCCATCTCAAATGTGATACTCACTGTTTTCTTCTGAATACATTAAAACCCCAACTCCAAAATGCTGTTTAGATGTATTTTGCTTAATTTCTCACAGAAAGGAGATTTCCACCCCCAGGACTTTCTCCTGAGTGGTTTGGATTGGGATCTCCCACCAACACTTCAGTTCAGAGGGTCTGAGGATGTGAAACAGAAATTAATCCGTTTTTACCCAGCATTGGAGTATTTTTGGCACTAGGATCCCAGGAGATCAGGTTTTTACTCCCCACCCGGCCCTCAAAAAGAAAAAGAGAAGAAAAACTTTCTGCATCTAAATGTAATTAAACTATTAAGAAAGAGTTCCTGCACAAAAGAAAATCTTCCTGAAAATGAAGGAAGGAAATAGGCATTAACAGGTTCATCTCCAAGAAGAAAAGCAAACTTTTACAGGAGTTTGGATAATGAGAAAATTCAGATTTTAGCACTGAATTTCAATACTAATCAAATGGGATATTTCCTTTAAATATTCCAATGGAATATTCACTTAAAATCCTACAAAACACCACAATTTGTGACCTAATACAGAGTAAAATTCAAAATGCAACAGGACCCTCATAAAATTTAATCAACTCACAAGCACAGAGTTAGAGAATCATTAAGATTGGGAAAGATCCCTAAATTCCTCAAGCCCAACCATGAACCAAGAAAATTTCAGGAGATCCAGGTTTTATGCCAACTAATTCTCTAAAACCAAGCAAATTGTTTCAGCAAATCTTTTCCTGTCTCTGGCTCTTCCCTGAAATAATGGGAAAGATCTTTGCACCGAGGGAACACTTGAAGGAAAACTCCAAATGCTCCAAGTTCTCCAAAAGATTTTAGCACCTCCACCTTGAAAAGGTGAGAAATTCCTGTGGAATCCATGAAAGTGACAAAGTGCTTTTAATGGAAGGAAAGAGCTGAGATCACCAATGGTTTTTGGTTTTATTTAAATTACCATAAGGTAATTTAAGAGAAAAAAGAAAAGGGTGATCAATCAGAATAATTCAAGAGATCATTGCAAAGATTAAACACGAAAATTCAATAATGATATTCAATTTTTTCATCAAGTACTTGGGTCTTGGCACCCCATAAACGAGCATCAAACCTTATTCTTGTCTGTAAAATGAATATACACAGCTCGTTTTTCCAGCAATCATCATTTCTAAGGGGGGGTTTAGCATTATTTTTTAAAATCCCCTGGAAAACAAACCACTTTTTTTTTTTCTTCTGGAAGTTACTCATTTTCTCAGGTGCACTTCACAGGTCATGGGTGTCACATCTCTCTGGAAAAAACTGAGCTCTGAGAGGGAACATCCCTGGAGCAGCTCTTCCCTTGCAACGAGCTTTGTCCCTGGTAATTACCAAAAACAAAAAAAAAATCACTTTTAAGCAGGAGAAGAGAGAGGTGCTGGAGGAAAAGCTGCTGGGGCTGAGGTGTTTGTTGGACACAGATGTTCCCTCCACGGGGAATATCCCACTGCCTGGGATCTCACTGCTGCACCTGGAACAAATTCCTGGGGCTGCTGAGGTCCCAGCTCCTGCTGAGCATCTTCAGGGCTGAGGGAGGGGAGGATTAAACAGCTCCTCTGAGATGGGGAAAGTTGACTCCTCCCGTGATGGATGAGAACGTTTTTCCCTGTTTTCAGCTCCGTTATCGCACAAAAAACTCCAAGTGGGAAACTCAGCTCGGATGTCCCAGAGCCCAACCCCACACAGCAGCTTTAGAGACGCCTCAGCTTTTCTAAAATTGAAAATTTCTGGTCATGGAGTGGATTTTTCATATTTCACACTTTAAAAAATAAAAAAAAAAAATGAAGAGTTTCTAGAGTTTGTGCTGCAGAAACTCAAAAAAGGAAAAGCAGTGCTTTGGTAACGATCCTGACTGTCCTGGATCAACCATCCCAGTCCAGTTAGACTCTCAGTGTTAAGTGCCCCTTTATATATCAAATTAACATGAAAATAAATGATTTTTTGGCTCTGCTGGCACAAATCACCCCCAGGGACTTCCCTTTGAGGATTAACTCATTTTCCTCCTTCCCTTCCCTCTCCTCCCACTGGATCAGAGCAGGGAGGGATGCAACACCTTTTCTCCCAGGATTAACTGAGCACACCACCACTCTTCTCCTCCTTTAGCTGCCCGTTCTCATCTTTTATTTCTCAGTTTAAAACTTCCATTTTCATTTTCACTTCACTCTTCCTTCAGCCTCTTCCTTTTGGACTGACCATTCCTGCTTTCTCATCAACCCCAAGCCTGGTTTTACCAGCACATCCCACTCAAATCTAAATAAAAATTACAACTCTTAATCCCTTTTTTCCCCCAAAAAAACCCCAAGATAATTGAGGTTTTACCCCCTAATAATTAAGATTTTACCCTCTGATAATTAACATTTTACATCTTTGTCACTGTATTGATATAATTAGAAGAGGTAATAAAGAATTTGTTTTTTTCCTGTGGGACCTCCTTTTAGAAGACCTTCTTGGGAATTTTTCATGAGGTAAAACACATCCAAGTTCCTTTAGCACCAAATAAACCAAATTTACAAGTCTAGGGAGTTAAACTTTATTTTTTTTTTCCTGCCTGTGATCTGGACAAGCAGCAGGACAACGTGTGATAAATCCACTCACCCTTATGTGGCAAAGATAAAACTCTGATTTAAGCAGACATCAAACACCAAGCCACCAAATCCTCTAAAAACCCCGCTGCCAAATATTTATTACCCCAATCCCAGATCTAAAACAACAGCAGGGTGGTTTATTTGAGGAGAACTTTTATTTTATGGCATTTATTTTCATTTTAATGGAAAGCTGGCCCCAAATTGTGCAGCAGCACCATGAGGAGTTCAGATCCTGAGTCAACAGCAGTAAAATTTTTTTTTAATTGTTTAAACAATGTGGAATATTTTTCCTGAGAATTCTACGCAGAGATAAATTATGTGGAATATGGTTTTAATGTGGAAAAGTTGCTCAGAAAGTCAGGGTGCTGTGGGTTATGCAAATTAAGCATCAAATGCTGAGCAGTCGCCGTGCTGATGGATAAAAACACGTTTGGGGCTGACAGGCAATCTGAAAATCACCTTTACAGCTCATTTGGGGGTTTGTTCTTCCCAAATGAGGAGGAACTGGAGCATCCTGAGCAAGCAGCAGAAACTGGCTGCCCCCTTCTGACTCTCCACGGATAGTGGGGCTGGAATTCTGCTCCAGAATACCCAGAATATGCAGAATATCCTGATTCCAGAATATGCAGAATATCCAGTATATCTTGATTCCAGAATATCCAGAATATCCTGAATATCCTGATTCCAGAATATGCAGAATATCCAGAATGTCCTGATTCCAGAATATCCAGAATATCCAGAATGTCCTGATTCCAGAATATGCAGAATATCCATAATATCCTGATTCCAGAATATCCAGAATATCCAGAATGTCCTGATTCCAGAATATGCAGAAAATGCGGAATGTCCTGATTTCAAAATATCCTGATTCCAGAATATCCAGAATATGCAGAATACCCTGATTCCAAAATACCCTGATTCCAGAATACCGATTCCAGAGTATCCAGAATATCTTGATTCCAGAATATGCAGAATATCCATAATATCCTGATTCCAGGATATCCAGAATACCCAGAATGTCCTGATTCCAGAATATGCAGAATATCCTGATTCCAAAATATCCTGATTCCAGAATATCCTGCTTCCAGTATATCCTGATTCCAGAGTATCCAGAATATCCTGATTCCAAAATATCCTGATTCCAGAATATCCAGAAGACAAACAAGCCACTGATTCCAAAATACCCTGATTCCAGAATACCCTGATTCCAGAGTATCCAGAATATCTTGATTCCAGAATATGCAGAATGTCCTGATTCCAGAATATCCTGATTCCAGAATATCCAGAATATCCAGAATATCCTGGTTCTCCTGGAGAAAAGCCCTTCCTCCCTTGCACAGGGGGGTGAAACATTGGGCAGGACATGGGGTAGGATTTGGGAATGGCCTCAAGGAAGTGACAGCACAAAACCCCTCAGCAGCCACAGAATCCCCTCAGGTTCTCAAAAACAAAGTCAAACAAGCAAAAACTCAAAAGGTTCTGAGGAATTTTGTGGTTATATTACGATTTTCCACCAGAAAAATAAAATCATTTATATCCAATCTATCCCACAGTAAATCCCTGCTGTCTTCTTCCAACTCTTCCTGCACAGTTTGGAAAATAATTCAAATATTCCAGGCAGGAATTTGCCTGTGGAGAGACCAGGTTAAGGGGGTTCTATTGTGCCTAAATGAAAGTAGAACTATAAAATCAGGATAAATTTAAGCCTGGAGATTTGCTCTGCTTAATTCTGCACTGGGGAAAATTAGGCAGCACACATGGATTGAGTAATAGCATCCCTCTGGATGGAAGGAAAGGCTCACTTCAATATTAAGCAGGGAAAAATCTATATTATTATGGAAAAGCCTAATCCTGCAGTTCCAGGGCAGCAGCTTTGAGTGACATCTTCTGGCATGGACTTCCCCCAGCAAAGGATTTGTTATTCATGGGCCAGAGATTTAATCGGGATTTTAGAAGTATTTTTATCTCATTGGCTTGCAATTTTTTCTGTTTTGTTTTTAAAATAAGGTCAATAAGAGAGTAATTACGTCCACCCATAGCCATGTGTAGGATAAAAGGCAGGTTATTTATTGTAAATATTGGTTCAGCCACAAAAGTCAGGTAAAAATGCCATCCTGCATTAACTCAGACTGCTGATAAACCCCAAAATCTTTTTATTTATCATCATTTCCCTGACCACAGTGCAAACTCTTTCACTCCCTGGCTTCTCCTTTGCTCAGCCACAATCTGTTGCACATGGGCAGAGACACAGAATTCCTGTTCCAGACAGGAATCCAAAACAAACAGGAACAGGGTTAGAAGAGAAGATAGAATTTGAAAAAGAAGATTTTTATTTCCATAGGCACACAAGCACTGCCTCCAAACNTTTATTCACACACTTCAAGCCTGACAAACAGAATTATGAGGTTATTTTATTGCCTCATGAAAAATATATTTTAAAATCTATCTTGGTTACAACTCGCAGTGANAAAAGCCATAAAAGTTTAAAAAAACAGAGAAATTTCTAATTTTTGAGTGAATTCATCCCCAGCGACAAAGTCAAAGAAGGAAAGGACATATAGGAGATATTAAGAGGGTCGTGAAGTATCTTTTTAAAGCATTTCAGATCTTTTAGAAATCAGTCCTTCATTTCAAAAAAATTAAAACAAAT
>VYXD01014195.1:236827-256771 GCA_013397195.1 Hylia prasina
AAAGGCTCACTTCAATATTAAGCAGGGAAAAATCTATATTATTATGGCAAAGCCTAATCCTGCAGTTCCAGGGCAGCAGCTTTGAGTGACATCTTCTGGCATGGACTTCCCCCAGCAAAGGATTTGTTATTCATGGGCCAGAGATTTAATCGGGATTTTAGAAGTATTTTTATCTCATTGGCTTGCAATTTTTTCTGTTTTGTTTTTAAAATAAGGTCAATAAGAGAGTAATTACGTCCACCCATAGCCATGTGTAGGATAAAAGGCAGGTTATTTATTGTAAATATTGGTTCAGCCACAAAAGTCAGGTAAAAATGCCATCCTGCATTAACTCAGAAACTGCTGATAAACCCCGAAATCTTTTTATTTATCATCATTTCCCTGACCACAGTGCAAACTCTTTCACTCCCTGGCTGCTCCTTTGCTCAGCCACAATCTGTTGCACATGGACAGAGACACAGAATTCCTGTTCCAGACAGGAATCCAAAACAAACAGGAACAGGGTTAGAAGAGAAGATAGAAGTTGAAAAAGAAGATTTTTATTTCCATAGGCACACAAGCACTGCCTCCAAAACTCCTGGAATTCAGCAGAGCTCTGCTGCTGCCCCAGAGGAATTTCAAACCTGTCAGGGCTGTGACCCCCCAGCTGCAGCCAAGTCCTGCCCTGCAAATCAAGCACTATAAAGTTTAATTAAACTCANACTTTAAATAATTTAAACCCCTGGTCTTATGGAGCATTAGGTTGGATCAGGAAACACAAATAAATTAAAAAAAAATATCAGAGTGATGCCTTTAACCAGTTGCAGGGAGGTGGGAAGTGAAGATTTCCATAATTAACCCATAGGAAGGAGATGAAACAGAGACAAACAAGCCATAAAAGTTTAAAAAAACAGAGAAATTTCTAATTTTTGAGTGAATTCATCCCCAGCGACAAAGTCAAAGAAGGAAAGGACATATAGGAGATATTAAGAGGGTCATGAAGCATCTTTTTAAAGCATTTCAGATCTTTTAGAAATCAGTCCTTCATTTCAAAAAAATTAAAACAAATAATTTACTGTTGACAAGCAGAACTGCAGCCTTGCAGAATTGTCTGGGTACAGAGCACATCGTCCCTACCCGAGTTTAAATAAAACTGAAGTGCAAAAGTTGATCCTTTTCCACATCAGGAATTCGCACAGGAAAACCTGGATGGAAATGTTCCCCACAGCAGGTGCTGGGAAGGGACAGAGGAGCAGGTGGAAAATTTTAGGGGGAAAAAAATCAAGAACCTCTTAATGAATTTGACTGAAACGCCGTAAAACTTCTGACTCACCAGAAAAGCACCTCCAGCCTTTGTTAGCTCTATTTTTGATGCTATTTTTTTTAAAAAAATATCCATTTTTAGGGTGAATGGACTGACCCTTGAACTAAATTATCTCAGAATACCTGGGAATATCTGAAAGAACTCCCAGCACTGGCAAACCCAGAATGAGGAGAAATTAATTCGGAAGGTTTTCCATCAAAACCCCACTCGTGTTCCTCATCCAAGTGGTCCCAAAAGGCTCCTGGCACAAATCCAGGGAGGGGCTGAGGAAGTTCCTGGTGTTTTTGCCTCTGAGGACACAAAATTCAGGCTGGTTTGGCTTTGATCTGCTGGGAATTGGAAGAGCAGAGTCTGAGCCTCGCTCTTTTCTGCTCCAAATCTTTCCTCAGCTGCTCACACAGAATCTGAGGATGGAAACTCATTGATTTAGAATTCCAGAGAATTTAATTCCAGGGAAAAAAGATGATTTTTCTGTGTCATGCACCTCCTCCCAGCTGGTTTTTTGTTGTTTGGTTGGTTCTGTGGGGTTTAGGTTTGTGGGTTTTTCTGCAACATCAGCTTTCTTTGAAGGCCGATGCAAATATCCTAAATGTGTGCTCAGGTATTGTCCTATTTCTGCAGCCTATTTTTGGCACTAGGCAATTCTGAGCAGGCTGATTCACCTCAGGTTATTAAAGAGAATGAGCTGGAAACAGAAAAAAAAAAAAAAAAAAAAAGGTCTTTAACATCTGATTTCATTTTTATAACTAATTCTTTTATCTGTGTAGTAACAAGCAGTTGTTATGACTGAATTCTGCAAATAATCGTTCAGTTTTCAGGTTTTGTTCAGATCTATGCAAATGCACATAATTTTCAGATAATGTGATGCTTAAGATGGGATTTTTGATTTAGTTCCTCGAGTCTGAGTGTCTCCTAATGCAAAGTACCAGGACTGGTCAGGATTGTCTTTTTTAGGTCATTTTTTCCCCAAAATAAAACACTTCCTACAATGGCATTCAAGTCTCACCTGGGGTTTTGCAGCAGCCTAAAGAGTTGGCCTTAACTTTAGGATTTTCTCCCCAATATATAATTTTATATTCTGTTTAATATCTTTTTTAATGATCCAGACAAAGGAATTCTGGGCACAAACACCCAAAACCTGCTGCCCCAAATCCTCCTGCCCAACCAGGAGCAGAAAAACCTTTTTTTTTTTTTTCCCAATGCCAGGAAAAAAAACCCCACTTGTATTCCCAAGGAATCCAGCTGCCAAATCTTTTCTTTAGATGGCAAAAAAGAAAAAAAACTTCCTGTGCAGAGCTGCTGCTTCCTCAGAAATGGAGGCTTCCCAAAAGGATTGAGCATCCTCAAAATCCTCTGATACTACAGAAAAATCACCCACAGCCATCCTTGTTTTCCCTCCTGATGTTCCAGCAGCTCCTGGTTGGGAAAATAGGCAAATAAAGAGCCAGAGGTTCCAGCTCCAGCTGGAATTTTGGATTTCCAGGGATCTGCCTGAGGAAATCCAGCAATTAGGAGGGAGAACACCCAAACCCCTGGTCACTTGTTGGGATGAAGTGAAAGGAGCTCAGCTGGTCCTGAAGGATCAATAATTCCTTGCTGTCCCCTAAATGATCCCATGGGATGCCCTCAGGCATGGAGCAGCATTCCCAGAGAGCTGGGACCCAATTCAAGATTCATTTCCTCCTCAAAAACTGCATCCAACCTCTCTCAGCTCTTCTCCTGCTCCTTTCTTTGGCCTGCTCGGAATTCCCAAAGACTTCCATGGAAATTAAACCAGGCACAGAAATTTAGGCCCATTAACGAGAAATTAAGTGGGGGAAAAACTCAGAGACGCCCAAATTAAACTCCTGAGTGTTCTTGACTCATTTTCTTTTTTTTTTTTTCCTTTCCAGCTGCCTCCACATTAATTGAAATCCTTGTTTTCAAGACAGGGGGAAGAAAAGTGGAGGAGAAAGCTTTGATCTCCAAAAACATTGAAGGGAACACGTTACAGTGTCAGGGGGAAGAAAGGAAAAAGGGAAGGAAACCTGGGAGAACTGAGGAGAAATCAAGCATAAAACAGCATTTGAAAAGAATTAAATGCCAGAGAAAACTGGCAGAGGGGAAACCTCAAGAAGAACTTCGTGTGACTCCTTTTCATCTTGGAAAATGCAACACCTGCGAGAGAAAATCTGATGCATCAAAACAGCCACAGAGACAAAAATAAATAAATTCCCATGCTGGGGGAAAAAAATAAAAATTAAAAAGGGCCAAGCTGGCTGTGCCAGAGTTTATCCACTGAGAGTTTTCCTGGGAAAAATGTGCATTTTTCAGCAACTTTCCAAACTTGGCCAACTCCAGCCAGAGCATTCAGCTCCTGCTTTTAATGAAACACATCCCCACTTGGACATTTTGCAAGTTAAAGAAGAACCAGATAAATAAAAACATCTGTGACCCTGTGGACAAGAAATCTTCCCAGAAATAGAATCTCCTGCCCACTAACTCTAATTGCTGCTTCCTAATGCAACGGCATCAGCTCTTATTTATAGCCATGTTTTCGTCAGGCAGGATTAGGTTTTATTCACCCATGAAAACCCAGTGTTTTCCTGAAAATAGATTCATTTAAGCACCTAAATGGAAATCACTTCTGAAGCATCCAGCAAGATGTAAAGCCAAGCTCTGCTGCTCTTTTAAGCTTCAGGAAAGCTGGGAAAGTGATAGTGCAGCAAAAGCTGGAATGTTATCAGAGTGAGTTTGAGGAAAATAAAGATTCAAAGGATCCCAAAAGGAGCATTTTGGAAATTTTCATGGCAGTGCTGGGTTGGGGGAGCTGGCAAAGAAGGGAATATGGGGAAAAATGATAGAAAAATGGGATAAATCTTTGGGCAACCTGGGGTAAGGGCAGCAGAAAAATGTATTTCTTGTTCTTGGGTTTATGATTTAATTTCTGTAGAAGCATCAGTGCAGCTGTGCAAGGGAGGGGCTCTTTTGGCTGGCTGGGAAAAACTGATTACTTAAAAACTCCAAAATAGTTCACATGACGTCTTTGTGATTTACACACAAGATCTGTGCCTCAATTCATTCCAAAAATATCCCCAAACTCTCAATTAACATGAAATAAAACAGGCTCTGCTGCTCCAATTTCTCAGCTTCTCTGGGCAACCTGAGCCAGGCCCTCACCAGCCTCACAGGGCAATTTGTATAAAGCATTTCCAGGTATCACAACCAGGTGTTCTGGGCTTAATTTAAACAATTTACAAATCAAAACCCATCTTTACATTTATTCCTTTATTTTTTTATTTAGTTAGTTATTCCTCATCAGGCAAGCTCTCCAGCAGGAGCCACTGACAAGCTACAGTTGAGACACAAAGAAAGTTTATTCAAGTGATTTTTTGGGGGTTTTTTTTACACCTGAAGCACCACAAATAAACCTCAGCTTCAGAGCTTCTCACAGAGTTGCTATTCCCAGCCAACATTAGAAAAGAAAAAACCACTCTTTCCCCCATGAAGGTTTAGATGAAGCATCAAACAGCACAGCAGGATTTTCATGGGCGAGGTGTTACCAATTCCCAATTTATCCCCAGTGATGAACTGCAGGAATATTCTCAGCAGAGCCAGGAAAGCTTTGTGTTCAGCAGAATTTTCACGCTACTCTGGCCATAAAAATAAAAGGTTTTAAAGGGAATCCTCTTCCCCTTTTACCTGCTGGGATGAAGGCAGCAACAACCAGGACCAGCACCAGGCTCTCCAGTCCAAGACATTCAACCCCTGCCAGCAGAACGTGGCTCAAAAGCAGCTTTTATTCCATATTTTTAGTAATTCTTTCTGTAAATGATCCATTATCTGCCAAACAGCAGATTTCTGAACATAATATTAGGAAATGTGGCTAAAATTAAAGCCACATCCCTGAGTTCAGGTGGCTGGGGAAGCAATTAACACCCAGAACAAAAAAATATCCCTTGTTCCCATCTCAAGAGAGCAGCAGCCAGAACCACTCTCCCCAGTAAAAAATGAAGCAAATCACTGTTTCATGAGACTAAATCATGTTATGAGAGAAAAAACTCTTTTCCATTATTAGTTGCCACATAAATAAGGAAAGTACAATTATTCCTCCCAGCTCTCTGCGTGCTCTGAAGTATTATTTTTGTCAGAAGTGGAATTGAAATGACTCTCCCTGACACTCGAGCTGCATTAACTGGGAATTCATGGCTTTTACTAAAGGATATCTAAAAATATTCCACGTTTTGCATGTTATCTCTCCACATCCAGGAACACAGATGAGGATGGAGATGGGTTAGAGCCACAAAATGAGGGAAGGTCATCCTGCCCAGCCAGGTTGTTATGGATAACAAGATTACTCCACAATAGTTGACCCAAATTAAAGATAAAGGATTAAAAAAAAAAAATCACTCTGCGTGGTGGTACCCTCTAAATTCCCCCCTCTGAAATATTGACTTTGTAAGGGCATCATCATGACTTTTTCAAGCTAAATCTATTCTATTTGAGCCCATTAATATCAAGAACTCCTGCTGGCCAGAAATAGAGTGGAAATCAGTTTGTGTGCATGGCAAGAACTGAGGGGGGAATGGGAAAGAGGGGGAAATGGTGATGGAGGGGGAAAAAAGGCAAAAACCCCCTAAGTTTTAAGAGGTTTCTCTTTGAGGCATCAAGCACAGAGGGGACACAAGAACTGAAGGCCCCAAATCAGGATCTGCACCATTTCCCAGCTTCCAGTTCTCTGTTGTTTTGTCTTTCCTTATTAAATGGTGACTCGTTTCATGTTTAGACTGCAAATAATGGATGTTTTACGAGGATGTTCCGTGGGTTTTGTCTCCAAAGGCCAAAAACACCAAAGCTCAGGCCCCTCCTGACCTCAGAGGTGCCCCCCAGGCCCTGCTCCCTGTAATTCATCAGCTCCAGCTGCACAGCCAAGACCTTTCCCAACCCTTGTGCCATAAAAATGCACCATCCAAACGCATAAATAAGTACAATTTCTCCTAAAATTAGAGCTGCTTTAGCAGGAAGAAGTGTTAATATGAATAAAGGCCTCCTGGCCTGGTTTTGAGGTCAGGATCAAGGCAGTCGCTTCATTCCAGGCCACAGCCTGGCTGTCACTGTCACCTCCTGCTCGGCCACAAAAGGCAAGTTACTCCCAGGAAACAGAGCAATTAGGAGAATATTAATAACCCAGCCATGTCTTCTTGGCCACAAATAAATTACAGCAGAAAAAGAAATTAAAATATGCAGTGGTTGTTGAATCCGAGGTGTCTGCAAGCTCTGAGGGCTGGGAAAATAGGACACAATATTGCACAACAGAAGGGCACCTGAAATCCCTTGGCAATGCTTCCTGAGCCTGTCCTTGAACTAAATCAGTGCTAAAAAATGTGGGATATTGGGAAAATTTCACCAAGGAAAGGGTTGTCCAGCCTGGCACGGCTGCCCAGGGCAGGGATGGGGTCACAGCCCTGGGGATGTGGCACCTGGGGACACGGGGCAGTGCTGGGGAATGGTTGGACTTGATGATTCCAGAGGCTTTTCCAAGCTCAGCAATTCCATGATTTTATAAATTGGGCCATGGACACTTCCTGCATGACATCAAAAATCATCTCTCCCTCAAGCACTGTCCCCACACTGCTCATTTTGAGCAAAGCCCACACTGGAAAAGAGCTTTAGGAAAGCATTCCAGCATTTCCAGGGGTGATCCCACCTCACTGGGACGTGGGAGCAGAGGATGGAGAGCAGGGCAGGATCAGAAATCATCCCCAGGCACACGGGGCACAAAGAAGGGCTTGGATCAGGAGATAAAACCAGGAGCAACACAGACACAGGAAAAACCCACCTTAGATTAAAAAGAAAAGTAAAAGGAAGAAGTGGGAATGAGAAAGTGCTCTGAGGAGCCTGTCTGCTTAAGGCAGTGCCATGGGAGAAAATTCCAGCAGTTCTGTGCTCCCAGAAAACTCATCCTGATGCCTGAAGTTTTATCTCCCATGTATTCCAGGCTCTGTGCTGCCCAGGGTGCAGCTCTGAGCTCACACTCAGGGTCACTCAGCTCTGCACAGAGCAGGGACACAAAACAAATCCTGTTCCTGCTGCACACCAAGGACAACTTTCAGCCCAGCAGCACAAACAAGGGTGGCTGGAGGGAGGGACAAGCAGGATGGGACCTCACAGCCTGGAGCTGGAACTGGGCAATTCAACCCCAATGTGCAAATGGACCAAAACTTATAAAAGTGTGAGACCTAGTGAATGTTTGTCCATTGTGTGTCCATTTTGTGACCATTTTGGATCCACCTTCAGTGCAGCCCTGGCCAAGCTCTTGTCCTGCCCAAGGTGTGCCCTAAAGGCTTTTTAATAAATATCTACTTTATTCCCTAGCTCTGCCCAGTCCCTGTTTCAGGTCAGCCTTCCCCAGGTATCACTCCTGCTCTCCCTGGCAGCCCCAGCACAGAAATCATCTGTACTAAGAGCCAGCAACCTTTGGGAGGTCATTTATCCTGCACTGATCCTCACCAACAGCACCTTAAGAGGGTAAAACTCATCCAGGGAGGGAAATGTCATCCTGTGGGTCAGGCTGTGCTGCTGCCAGGCTCAGACTGAGGTTGTTCTGAGAGGAAAATCATCTTTAAAGCTTTGTGTGGCTCCTCACCCTTGCCAAATACTCAGACCCCTACACCTGGTGATATATAACAGGTTAAAATTTACTACAGGTACAACCTCAGCTCCTAAGTCCTCCCACTCTTACTCTGCCCAGTATTTCTTTGAAGTCATTCTAATTTCAAGCCCAAACCTAACTCAGTGTTTGGTAAAAAATGAAGAGGAATAACAGATTGAAACAGCACACTGACACCACGGATTCAGTTATACACTGAAATCATTTTTGTATTTAATATTTCTCTCAGAGGAAACACTGACACATTGCACTACTTAAAAATTGTTAATTTTTTTATTCCGGAATAATTCATCTGCCTTGAGTGTCGCTGTAAAAGGATATCTGTGAGCCTGAATTCCCTCGGAATTCCAGTACCTGACCCTACTCCAGGGACCCCCCAACAGAAGGCTGGGGTGAACAACTCATCCCACACATTCCCACAGCTGATGGATTTCACATTTCCTGGCTGAAATAACTCCAGCTTCCCTGGAACATTCCAAAGGCACCATCCCAGTGCTATTTAATGCCAGAGCAGCAACAAAGGTGTGAAGAGCTGAGTTAATACTCCAATATTTGGGGGTTTTTTTAATGCTTCTCAGAATTTCTTTCAGTGATTCATCCCTATCCATACCTAAAGCTGTTTATGAGGATGAGTTTCCATCTGGGATGTCTCTGTTGGGTCGATTTAGGGGCACAGATTTATTAAACTTTTTCAATTCTGCTTTTAATGTGACATGGACAGAAATTAAGGAGTCCTGTTAAGATCCTGGATGTGAGAGGCAGGATGGGGTTTCTTTTTCAAAGTGCTTTTCAAATCCCTTGTAAAAGTTGATAGGCAAAATGAGGGGAATTTATGACAGCATAAAATAAAGCCACCCTTCCTATAAAACTTGATTAGATTTATTGATTATCTAATAAAAACCTAGAGCTGGGCTTTAATAAGCTACAAGTGACGGGTCCAAACTGAGAAGCATTGGAAGTTCCTCTTTCTGAAGTCTTTGTAAACCTGCTCAAACCAGTGGGAAAAGCAAAAATCAAGTCAGACCTTCAGAATTCCTGGATTTTCCAGGGATTTGTGGATTATTGAAACCCTGAGCACTGGCTTTGGGTGAGCTCAGGGGTAAATCCACCCTGGGGTTTAAAGGAAAAGCCATTCTCTGGATTTCAAATACAAATTGTCCACAGGAAATCCACAGGGGAGGATGGATTTGGGGAATGTTTTCAAAGCTGACTTCCAAAGGAGCTCCAGAAAAATCTTCCCATTTGAAAAGAGGAAACTTTTCTGGATAACTTCCCCTCAGTGACCATTCTGTCATCTCCAGGGGCTTCTCAGCTGCAAGGCACAGCAGCCAAGTGCTGACACTGAGTTCATCTGAGCATCTCAGGGAAAAAAATTCCCCCTTGGATCAGCCTGGGATCCACTGAGACTGAGCCAAATCCACAGACTGAAAAATCCACATGATTTCTCACAAGGTGGTACAAGATAGCAAGAAATAAAATAAACACAGACTGTGACAGCACACTGGGAATTCATCTGCAAGTGTTTCTAGCTCTGGAACCCTGTCTCTCATTTCCCTAAATGAGATTTGAGGCACTAAATGCCAATTACGGCACTTCCAGCAGGGAAAAAAACTGGAACGAAAAGGAATTGGAGGACAGGGCACGAGAATCTCCCAAGGAGAATAAAGTATCTGGCAGAAGAGTCTGCAGTTGTTCAAATGGCAGAGCTTTAAAAAGGAGGAAATTTGGGCAAGCTGAAACAGTGAGTGAGAATAGAAAAGCAAGGAAATGGGAATTTCAGGAAAATAAGAAGGAAAATGACATTTGAATACTGAAGTGTAAAGCATTTATATCCCTTAAAAAAAACCAAAACAGACCAATAGCTGATACCCCAGTTCTAGGATGAGTCTACAAAGAGCTGGATTTTTACTACTTTTTCATCACTTTTTGGAATGGGATAAAGCAACCAAAATTTTATTTGCAGGTGGCTCCAGCTGGATTTGTGGGAGGCCTCCTCAGGAGCAGAAGGAAATCAATCATTGCAGCGTCCCCACACTGACTCTGGCAGCATGGAAATCTCCCCCTCTTCACAAATGTCATCCTTTGCATTTTTGTTTCCCTTCAGACCCTGCTGGCACTAAAAACCTGCCTGTGCCTGAGAGGAAGCAAACGGCACAAAGACACCTCCATTCACAGCCAAATCGTCAGCAGGGGCAGAAAACCAGGGCAAGTTCCTGCTGCAAAGCAATAAAACATCCCTGACAGGAGCTCGGGAAGAAGAGTGGCAGGTTGAGCAAGGCCCTGACAGAGATAATGCACAAAGAAAAGGTGGAATATTTGGGGAAAGGGAAAACAAAACCAATTTCTGCGCAGCAGAGGCTTCACTGAGTGCTCCAAGTGTGAAGGAGGGCAGGTGAAGTTTCAAAACTGCTGCTGGAGTGACAAACACAACCTGGCAGGATTGGGTTACATTTAATACCAGATCTGAACCCTCTTTACCTTGTCCTAAGCTCCATTTCATCGTAGTTGCCAGTTTTGAGGGGAAAAAACCAACACACACACACAAAATAAAAAGAATAATTCAACCACTCTCACTTTTGTATTGTTTCCCCCAAGAGCAAGAAATTAATCTGTTGGAAACTTTATCTGTGTCTCAGGGCAGAGTGAATAACTCAGGGCTTGCCCCCAAACACTGATTCATTCCAGGAAAACGTCACCATGGACAATATTTGTTGTTCCCCACACCTTTCTGGGGTCACCAGGCACTTCAAAAAGAGCAAGGAACTGTCTTGAACCAAACTCATGGAACCACGGGGTGGTTTGGGGTAGGAGGGATCTCAAACTCATCCACTCCCAGCCCTGCCATCCACAGATAAATCCAGTTTTCCTTCTACATCCCAACTTCCTTCACGCATGAGGAGAAGCACTAAAGAACAAGCTCAGTTTGGCTGCAAATAACTCCTGGTTATCCAAGGTGTGGAGCTGCAGATTCCTGCTGTACCACACACTCCCAGGATTTCAAGGAGCTTGTCTGCTGCAAAGGGAGAAAATAAAAAAGCCTTTATTTATTGTGGTTAATAAAGACTTGCTCAGATATAATGGCATTTCTAGCATTTGCAGATTTGAAAACGCTGCAAATCCCCAAAGCTCCTCTGCTCTGGGGCTCTGAAATCTCAGGCAGATTTGAAGTTAAATCTCAAGGAAAAGTGCTTCCCATAAATCCCAGCACATCCTGGCAGATAAAAACCCCTTGGGAATGTCCAGCAGTGGCTCCAGCACTCCCATCTGCCCCAGACTCCAGCAAAGCAGCACAGAAAGAAAAAAAAAATCCACATCATTTTCCCAAAGGACAAAATCTCCCAGCCCCACGGAAGCTTTTCATGTTCCCAGCACTGCTGATTTATTGGGATTGCTCTGGGATTCAGCTCTGGGAAGCATCTCCAGCTGTAAAACCCCTCTGGCAGGGCATCCCTCCTACATCTGACCAACAGGAAAGATTTTTTTTCCTTCGGGATTGGAGGGTTTGGGGATTTTTCAGCACTCTGGGAGCCCCCAGAGTGATCCTGGGAGGATGAGTTACTCCCAGGAGCAAATATTTCTCTGCTGGAATTAATCAGGGTGCAGTGAACAGCTCCCAGGAAAAGCTCTCCAAGGTTTTTGTTTTCCTTGGGATGTGGTTTAGGGATGGCCTCAGCTGTGCTGGGGGATTTCAGCTCCTTTAGAGGGCTTTTCCAACCTAATTCCAGGATTCCACCCTGTGCCGGCACCCAGCAGATCCTCCTGAATATTCAGAATATTTTACATCACCTTTTGCCTGATGCATATTCAGCTTTTCTCTACAAAGCAGTCCAAAAAAACAAAAATCACTGTTTTTCCATGGAAACAGAGCAGAGCAGGACATTTCCTTACCCATTATTCCTGTGTCTATTATGGAGTAAAGTGGGCACATGGAGCTGAAATCCAAATGTTTTCTGTACTGAATTCATACAATTCCACATATTTCTGTCTGTGGGGTCACTTCAATCCTGGAGTTGTTGATATCCCTGTATTTTCAACTAGATCTTGTTTACTCAGAATAAACTCACTAAAACTGAGTTTTATTTTCAGTCACTTTTCTGCTCAAGTGCTTCATTTGAGTTTTAAAATAACTTTCCAGGGCCTGGGCTGGGTTTAGTTTTTCTCCTTGATTACTCTTTTGGGCTGCCAAGAGATGCTGTAATTCCAATTATGTCGCAGATGAATTTGGTCTCCGTTGGGAACAGCAGCTCGTAATTTGGATTTATCTTTTCCTTTTAGTTTTAGGAAGGTTTTATGAGGAAAAAAAATATATATTTAGGCCCTTTTTTTCCCCCAAGTTATTTTCCTTCAAGTGACTGAGTCAATTAGAACCAATTGAGTGGAAAGATTTCAATTGGAGGGAAACGGGGATAACAACAGTGGTGAAGGAATGGGAAGATAAATATGGAAAAAGCTGTGGTGTGGCTGTTTATAACTCTGATTACTGCTCCCAGAGCCTGGAGTTCTTCCCCATTACTGTTATTCAGCTGGAAGTTGTGCTCAGCTCCACCTCTGAAGTCAAATTCAGGGCTGAGAGTCAGGACTGGTGATCCCAAGGGGATTTCAGAGGTGCCTACAGCACTGGGCTGGGTCCAGAGGCAAATTCCTCCTCCCTGAGCTTAGAAAAATCAGGATTCAAGGCAGGGAAAGCCCCTCTGGAGGCAGAGGGATAAATGCCACCAGAGGAGAAGCTGCAGGTCTGCAGGACAAACACGGGGTCCTTGCCTGATCCCAAATCCAAAAACCTCCCAAGGAGCTGCTCAGGCCTCCTGCCTTCATCCCGCTGCCAAAATTCCCACTGAAAAGCCCCGTGGAGACACATCCACGCCAGGATGGAAATGCACAGCAGATTCTGCCAGGGAAAAAACTCCCACCCCACTTCACCTCTCGTTGCACAGCCTGTTTATCCGATTTTCCAGTGGATTTTGGAAGTTTAAATTCCAAATCTGATCTTTGCCGTCAGTTCCGGCACAGGAGGGATTCCCGGTTCTTTCACTCCTCGGTGACCTCCTACCTGCACACAAGAGGAATTCTCTTTAAGGAGCTTAAAATACCTACATGTTGTGATTTTCTGCACAGTTTTTGTAGCATTTTTGTGTCCACAGCTGGATCTGGAACATCCAACCCATCCCTCAACACCACAGTTCCAAAGGTTCGTTGCTCTGGCTGATCCCACAAATATCTTTATCCCAATTGCCCTCCCACAGCTCAACATTGTTTCCATATTTTATCATGGGTTTATAAATAAATTCTTCATAAACCCAAGTTGCCAATCTTGCAGCTTTCCAGAATTCCCTTGAGTTTCCAGAATTCCTTGTCAAATAAATTGGGGATGGAGGTTTGGGGTCCACTCCCCTGTACAGGAAACCCTCATTGGAAAACACAAATTGAATTTTCTGGCAAAGAGAAAGAGCAGAGAGAGCAGAGCTCATCATAAATATTCACTTTTAAGGATTTAAGTGACACCAACTCCCTCCCCCTTAAAATCACCTGGCCTTTGAGAGATAAGGATTAAATCCTATCAAACTTCCACCTGAGGGATGAAGAGAACTCTTTGTTTTATTCTTTATTTTAACTAAATATTATGTTCTGTTTGAGTGAAGTATCAGGAGTTAAACTCCTAATTTAGAGCTTTTTGGGGGCCACAGTCCAGCCCAAAAATGCAGATTTTACACATTTACAGTGTGTGCAACACGTTATTCCTGCAGCTTCTCACCTGGGAAACTGCACAAGGCACAGAAGGAATCGAGATATAGAAATATGTAGGAAATGGGATAAATTTATATACTAATAACGATTTTGTCGTTGATAATTTGCATATTAATTTGTCCAAAAGAGCTTCCAGATTCTCCAGTTTACATCTGAAAAAGAAAATAACCAGGATATGGAATTCAGACCCCAGTTACAGCCTCTCAGTGCTGTAAAATGGAGGGTTTGAGAGCCCTGACTTGGTGACCACAATCCCTCTTCCAAGGGACTCCCAAATCTCCCATTTTCTCCCCATTTCTCCATCCAAAAGTTGCTCCAGAGCAAAAAGAGGCACCTGGAAAACACCTGCAGAAAAAAACCCCATATTTTCCTCCTTCTGCAGGCATTAAAGGGGAAGCAGGAGCCACTCTCACAGGATTTATTGAGGATTTGGGTTCCTCATGAACCTTTTTTTGCTGTTTTTAAAGAACATCTCTAATTGTTTACCACTAATTTGCCGGCCAAAAATCAATTGCAGGTAGAGATAACCACATTTGGCTGCCTAATTAATTGATGAGTCCCACAAATCAGGGAGATGGCCAAGCTTATGTTGCATTTACAGCTTCTCTGCCTCCTGATTTTCCACACCTGGAGGCAGCAAAAATGTGGGAATTTTACATTTTGGCTGGTTTTATCACACGTATTAAGATCAACAAAGAGAGTCCCCCATGTGGTCACAGATTTCATGGCATTACTGAAGTTTGGGAATAATTCACATTTCCGAGCTGCTCCAGCTCTCTGCATCCAGAGCCCTCACAGTGGACACAGATCCTCAGTGATAAAATAACGTTAAAAATCAAAATAAACACGCAGAGAGCCCCCAATAAACGTGAGCCACCCCATTGTGGGCCCAAGCTAAGGCATAAAAATCTAAATGGACCTTCCCTAAGTGGAAGGGACAGGCTGGGAGTGTCCCCCCATCCCAAAAATCCACGAGCCCAGCTCCGAGGGGACACAAAGGGGACAGGGACAAGGTGACTCCTGAGCAGGTTCACTGTCGTGCCAGGTAAGAGAATTATAAAAGAAAGGCCTCATAAAGTCAGGCCTGCTCTGCTGAGCTGCCAAAGTTATCCTGTCACTTCTAAGTAATTTGCCAGTTCCCACGGAAAACCAATCTTGGTATGAAAATTTGTTAGCACAACAACCAACTCCTGAATTAAAAGACAAATGCACCAGCAACAACAAGGGATTTGTCCCATGAGAATCAGTAAAGAAAATATGTAAATAACCCAAGACTAAGGAAATTTGATGGACAAATAGAATACCTTTTACTAACCAATGGAGTAATTGGCAAGGAAGCGATTAACCAATTAAAGTTGCACACGAAGTCTGTAAAAACTGCATTTAAAAAGTTGTAAAAATAAAGGATTAGCTTTTCCTGCAAGTCTCGACTAACTTATTGCAATAGTTCACAATCCATCCGTCACATCCCATGGAAAACCCATCAGGGCAGCGCTCCTCTCGATTTTCCAAGGAATTTCGCGGCCCATCCCGAGTTTCCCCGGGATTCGGTCGGTTCGCAGCGCCACATTGCCATCTGCTGTCCCTGCCTGGCCCGCAGCATCCCCAAAAATCCGGCCGGGATGAGCTGCTCGGAGCTCAAACAGCTCCCACGGAGCCGTCGCTGAAATGGGTTTGGGGGTTTTAAATTAATGAGTTAAAGAGCTCCAAGAGATGAGCTGGGGTCACCCCGGCCACCAGAGCTGCTCCATCGCTCCCTGCTCGGCTGGGCTGGGAGGGAAATCCCAGGGATGGTTTGGGAAAGGCAGGGAGGGGTCACAGGCAGAGCGGAGTCCACGCGGGGAAATCGAAAAATGAATAAAAATAAGAAATCAAACGAAATCCTGGCACACCAGGCGAGGCTGCAGCGCTGCTCAGACAGCTTTTCCTCCTCCAGCACTTCAGTCCCTGTGCAATAAATCACGTCCCTGCAGCTCAGAACGTCTTGTTTCATCAGCCTCACACCCAACAGGAGTTTTTCGCTGGCTCCTGGGGGGCTACACCGAGTTCTCTGCAGCAGATTCACCCTTCTGTTGAACCCCTGCAACCCGCCCAGACACCTCCTCCTGCAAACACCCTCCACAGCCCGTGGTCCTGCAGAGTTTTTCCTGAAAAACCTGCAGGAAAGTCCATCAAATACAGCTGTAAAGTGGGATGAACCCAGCTGGAACCTGGGTCTTGACGATGGAGGGATTTTTCGAATTTTTTTTTCCCCCACAAATTTCCCTGGGCATGGAAAGTGGAAAAAAAAAAAAAAAATAAATCCATCTGGCCAAGTGGATTCTTTTCTCAGGAGCCAGGAATAGTGACAGGAAGGTGGGGAAAACAAGGCATGAGGCTGTCCTTGCTAATCCAGGCCTAACCTGCAGCCTGCTCCAGGCACATTAATCCTCCCCGCAGCTCCCAGCGCCGCTCAGGAGGGAGCAAACAGATGGACAACGACTTAGCATTGGAGAGACTTGGATCAGCAACTTAGAAATTCAGATTTCTCCAGGAAAAGCAAGTTAGTCATCCAAACAAATAGATGTGCCCCGGGGAGATGAAAAATCTGGATGGAGCGATGGAGCTAAAATAAAACCTTAAGAAAAAGAAAGGCTGTGAGTTTGCAGAGGGGAGAATTAAAGTGTATATTAGGAGAAAAGAGCCACACAAAGCACAGACAACTCTGCTAAATTATCTTTTTTTTCCTTTTTTTTTTTTGCGGGACTGCATTTGTAACACAAGGAAATAAAGACTGATCTTAAAAGCACTGAGTGGATTTGTCTCTCTAACATCCAGGGCCCTATATTTGTGTTTTCCCCAATATTTTAATATTTTCCTGGCTCCAAATGCTGCAGAGGGAAACTGAGGCTGCCGAGCTCCCAGCAGCTGGCTGGGATAGGATATTCAGGAATATTCCACCTCAGGATTTAGGATTAAAAGGATTGCAGGTGGGAGCTCACAGAGCAGGATCTCTGAGGCAACAAAGACCTTTCCTGAAGCAATTCCTCAGGAATATTCCAGAGGCAGCAGCTCTGCCAAGGCAAGGATGGCATGGGTGAGCTCATCACCCCTCTGGGGGGACCTTTGGGGACCATTCCAGGTGACACAGAACAGGAACAGCCCGGGCACTGCAGGGGCATCTCCTGATCCCACTGCCTCCCACCTGCCCAGCCCAAAATCTGCCCCACAATCCTCAAAGAAGCAAAGATCTAAAAGGTTTTGTCTTCAGGTATTTCCAGCTGGAAGATGAGATAATAATTATTATTTGTATTATTAAATATATTATATTATTATATAATTAATAAATATCTTACTAATATTAATATATTAATGAATATGTTGATANACAGCCGTGCCAGGCACGGCAAAAACTGGGAATTCACAGCTCCTCCCTTGCAGTCACTGTCACAGGGAAAAGGAAACACCCATTCCTTCTCCCCATTTATCATCCAGGAGAGGCAGAACTAATTAAACACCAATTGTTTAATTGTTTCAGCATCAGGGAGATTGGGGAAAATCCCCTTCTCCCAGGAGAGCAGAGCCAGGAACCCCCAGCCTGGGATGTTTCCTCCTCCAATTTACATTTTTATGGGAGGGGGCAAAAGCAACCACCTCAGTTGTTGTAAGTGACCCCAGAGGAAACACTGGGAATTCTCACCTTCATCTAAATTTTCCCCACACTGATTTTCAAGAGCTGTGATTTACAAGACAGAGAAATCTTTGAGACATCGAATTAAAGAACTTTTATTTGATATCAAAAAGCTGATGAAGGGGTCGGAAGGAAACGCGTGAAGCTTCTTTCTCTTTCTTCCCATTCCCAAGATCTCCTGTAGTTTCATCCCTACTTTCCACAGCTCCAAACTGCTTCCCTCACTGAAGAGAAAATATTCTGGTAACAGTTTTATCCAGCAAGAGCTGTTCAGCAGAATCCAAATCATTGGACGTGGTGTTTATAAAGCTTTCCTCCCTAACCCAAATCTCCCACCTTTAAAGCCAATTTAGTTCCCAGTGTTACCTAGCTGAATATCAAAAGAAAAAGTGAAAAAAGCAGCAATTCAGCTCCCATAAAACCATGGGATTATCCTGGCATTTTATCCACCCTGCCAAAGGAAAGACACTGAGCCAGTTGATTTTATTGACTGGGTTGGTGCCCTTTCTATCCCAAACAGATGCAGCAGCGTATGAAACACATATTTAGGAATATCCTGGAGCTTGATAAATGGCTGTGGAGCAATAAAAGTTCCCTTGGATAACGAGAAGTGTGAGGAGAGTATTACACAGGGCCTGTAAAAGAGAGTTTCACTCCTTGGAATCTCCTCAAAGCCCCAGTGCCTGTGTGCTTGGACTTGATCCTCCCAGTTTTCCCAGCCCTCAGCACTCCACAGATGGAATTTTTTCCTTAATGAGCATTTCCTTCCTGATTTTTCATTAAGCAGACACAGCCTGAAGTTCAAGGGATAGAAAGCACAGAGAGAAAGGTGGGCAAGAGGCAATTCTAGAGAATTTAATAATTTAAAAAAAAAAAAAAAAAATTAGTTTCCTCAGTTTCTTCTGGCAAGGAGAAAAGTACACCAGAAACTCTCCCACTGCCCCACAGCTGCTTCCAAGTCAGAGGCAAATCAGTGGTTTTTTGCCTAGAAAAGCCACATTTACGTTGATCTTTTACCAGAAAAACACAGAAAAGAACCACCCAGAGCTGCTTTTTCTTCCTCTCCTCTCCCAGACATTTACCTGCCTCCCTCAGAGAGAGGCTCAAGGAGATCCCACACCCCAATTCCTTCACAAAGAAAATAAAACTAAAACCTCTTTTCAAATGATCCATCTCCCATCAAACACTTAAACCATGAATTTAAAAAAATAAATCAGAGATATCTGAGTTTTAGGATGACTTATTCCTCTTTTTCCCCCTTTTTAAATGAGGCAAAGTCTGCACAGGCTCAGACTAAAACCAGATTGGTTTAGAGGCTGCAAACCAAAGATTAAACTGAGAAAGATAAGCTAAAACAAAGCCAGTGCATTTTCAGTCCATGCACAATTTTATCTTATTGAAATCAGAGATTTCCTAAAAAGGAGAAAAGTATGGAAGTTCTGGCTGCAGAACATCAGAGGCTCAGAACCCAGCGGTCTGAGTAGGGCAATAAAATAAAATATTCATCTCTCAGATACTTTTGAAAGTTTCAGATTTATTTTTGTTTAAGAACAAGAGTTAGGAGAAGTTTTTTACACTGATCTAATATTCCTTTAGACAATTTTTTCTATAATTCATGACCAAGACTAAAGCACTAAATAATACTGATTCAAGGATAAAAGAACTTTAAATCTTTTCGGGTGATTTCAAGGAACCTACTGTTCATGTTCCCATCTGGCTGAGCTCTACAAATCAAACCCTGGCATCTTTATCAAAATCAGAGGTGATCAGGACTGGTTCCTAGAGAGAGTTTGGACCATGCAAGGGCTGCAGGAGCTGGGAAGGAGTTTCATTCCACGATTTGAATATTCTAATTACAAACTGTGCTTGGAAATGCCCTCCCAGTGCTGGTCCTGTTGGTGCTTGGACGACAGAAAAAAAAAAGGATGCGTGACTTCCTCAAACCAACCCACACCTTGCAAATATAAACATTTTTGTTAAAACATCACAAAACCAACAACTACACCAAGGTGCCGCCCTTTCCTCCTCTCATGCCCAGAGGGAAAAGACATTCCCCAGGGTTATCTTCCAGCTACAAACTCACAGGAGGACCTCAAAACCATCGGGGTACAGCAGGAACCCCGTGAAGACGCTGTCGTCCTCCGCGCCCGCGTAGAGCCCGTTCCAGTCCTTCCCAACCTCCAGCCACACTTGGTCGCCCACCCTGAGCTTGAGGATGGTCAGGAAGGAGGCCTGGTCGATGTCCTGGCCGTAGAGGGTGTCCCTGGCCTTGGCCACCCTCCTGCTGCTGGCCACGAGGCTGAGGCGCGCGGGGCGGCCGCGCACGGTGACGTGGTAGGAGAAGACGTAGGCGCCGGGCACGCTGCAGTTGAACTTGCCCGTGGCGGGGTCGTAATCGCGGCGCTCGTTGTACCACACGCGGTCGAACCTGATGGGCACGTTGGGAGGAGGGAAGGGCCTGGAGAGCCCGGCGCTGAAGGCCGAGCGCGGGGCCTTGGGGACGTCGCCGGGGCTGCCCTTGGCCCCGCGGGAGCCTTTCCTGCCCGGGGCGCCGCGGCCGCCCTTGGCGCCGGGGTC
>VYXD01014197.1:0-130239 GCA_013397195.1 Hylia prasina
CCTTTCCCTTTCCCTTTCCCGTTTAATTACTAAAAGTCCATGAATCTGTTTAATATAGAAGTTATTTAAAATAAAAGATAATATATTTGTGCAGTTCAAAAGCCAAAAATGGGTGATTAGGTGGCCCAGTAACACCAGTAAATGTGGTGCATGAGGCTGTGAAAGTGTGGTTCACTGGTTTTCTAGGCTTGAAAAACATACCTGTTCTGCTTCCTGACCTAGTGAACTTGTTAGACACAGATATTTTCCTGGCTTAGTAAGATATTCTTATTTTCTTGCCTTATTTGATCTGGTATAAAAGTAATACTATATTGAATGTGTAGATATGGTTGATATTTTTTAATCTGAAAACTTTTGATAAGAAATACAAATTTATGTTGAAAGAATTAGAATAAGGAATAGGCTGATTGATGCTACTGTTGTTACAGTCATATATAATTTTTCCTGTCAGACAGTTGGCTTTTGCAGTCCAGATAACTTAATGCAGTTTAAGCCTTTCAGTGCAATTCTGAATTTGAGGCCCACATCCTGGAGTCATGTGAGAAACATCTTTCATTTACTAACCGAAAGTACAGTTAAACCCTTACAGTATTACCAAAAAGCCTGCAAATATAAAATTAAGGTTTCAAAAACCAGAAGCCCCAGTTCTTAATGTAAACTTGATTATTCACTATAATAAGTATCTCAACAGGACCTGGGTTTCAATTTGATTTGATTGTTTGCCACTGAAATCCTGTGACATTCATTGGTACATCAGTAACTACTTTTGACTCAGATAAGAATTTTCAATTTGTTTTAAGAAAATTTTAAAAAAATCATAGTTTTAGAAATGAGAGGTATGGAACACATGACAGATACCTAATGGCATAAATTTTTACGTATACAGGAAGATTTAGTCTTCCCAAACCAAATGCAATTTGGACTTAAAACTCAGAGGAGTAAATGAAAAATTATTAAAGGAAGAGTAAATGAACGTTGAATAAGATTTAGGGAAATAAAATCTTATGGATATATGTTATAACCACTCTGTTAAAGAAAGAAACGGAACTGGTTTCACATGCTTCATCCCTCACGCTGCTTTGGTAGCCCTTATTATTTTTCCCAAATATTTGGTTTAGTCTTCTTTGTCATCTCAGCTGGTAAACACAGCATTCTTGTACTCCTTATACAATCTTTGGTTTTACACATATGGTGAAAAGTCACATTTGATTACTGCCAACTGAAAGGCATGTTATATGGTTTTAGTGCCACTTTCCCCTTATCGATTCTAGCACACTGTCCATGGTATTTAGAGGGAAAATAATTCTGAAAAATGTTGGCAAGCTTGTACTGTCCTATAGCTAAATTGCTTGGCAGAAAGAACCTCATATACCAGCTTTCCTCCTATAATCTCCATTTATTTGTTTCTGATATGTCTGCTTCTAGTTCAAATAACTGCACAGTCTTGTAAAATGGAAGTAAATGTCATACCTAAATGCATTGTTAGTACATTAAATCCTCATTTTAGAAGGCTCCTTAAGCACACTTTTAGGTCTGAAATAATTTTTTCTATAGATGTGAGCTTTACCTTGAAAGGACCACGAACATCTTGAATAAACAGGGTTTCCCAATGTAACAGAAACACTTTGCTCCACATACATGTAATGAATTGAAATTTTTGCAACTCGGTTCCCCTAAAAGCAATAACAACAAGAGAGACAGTGTTCCTTTCTGCTTCCAAGGCATCAGACATCTGGGAAGAGCTGCTACACAAAGTGAGGTAAAGCACAGTAAGTACTGTCTCCTGGAGATGCAGGGCTGGCCTCCTGCAGCAAAGCCAGCAGAGCTGGCAGCAGCAGTGGAGCCCTCCCAGAGACAGGCAGGGCACAGGGCAGGAATTCAGGGCTGCTGCCACCACCTGGGTCACCCCTCCTGCCCCCAAGCCTGTGCCCAGCTAGCACAGCTGCCTGGCATGCTGGGGGCTGGGAAAAATTGGATTATTTACAGCATCCAGCAGTTTCCTTTCCATCTAGAACCCTAGGTGTTTTTCCTCTGGAAATCCTAGATATGCATTTTGCTTGGAATTAAAAGGTGCAAGATCCAGTTTAACAGGAAAGTTTGAGAAAACAACATATGACTGAACCTGTGGTTCCAAACAAAGAGCAGTCCAAGTTTTTTTGCTACATTTTTATCTTATTTCAGGTTTTTCCTATTTTATGCATACATAGCCCTCCAAAATGATCCCTAAAACACATTTTTTAGCCAAATAGGAAAATAATTTCAGAAATTATGATTGAAGGAAAAAAAGATATAAGAATCAGTCTAAATACTGTTTTCTGAGGTCTATGTTATACCATCTCCAAAACCATCATAAAGCAGAAGTTCTAAGTCACATTCTCTGCTAGAAAGACTACAACTCTCTCAAACATACGAATGGTTTGTTGTGATGATCTCTTGGAAGACTTGAATTTCACTCTCAAATAATCAATGGGCACGAGTCAGAGTTTGCAAGCTTTGGGCTCTGGAAAAAGCTGATTAACTACTGATGTTGTGCACCCTTCACAACTGTATAGCTTAATGTAACTTGAAACTTATGACCTCAAGTGTTCTATGTTTTTCCAAACTGGAAACAAAATAATTCAGAGTTCCTCACATGAGAGGAACTTAATATAGTTCTTATAATCCACAAGCCTTATAGTTGTTTGACGATATTTTTTAATCACCTCTTTAATATTTTCATAATCTACCTCCTTTAATAAAAGTGTATATTATGTTTTGAAATTCAAGATAAATTGAGTACCAATAAGAAATAATTGATAACTTCCCTGTTGCGAACACCCAGAGCATTAATTTTACTACCAAATTCTAGTTATTTATCTTAAGAGTAGTAGTCACTAACATTTGTAAATCCACCTTCAACCCTAAGACTATGAAGTGAATGAATATATAAGCAAGGTCTGAGAATATATACTGTCTGTTTTGTGTCTGTAATTAGCAGGTTCATCTGGAATCTATGGAAGAATTTTCTAACATCTAAGATAACTGCAGCCAAATCAACTGGAATTTTCTACTGATTCCCATGAGCTTTGGACTCAGACCCTAAATTCTTACAACTCAGGAGGAAAACAAAATAGTGTGGAGTGGTTTCCACAAATATTGTTTTAACAGAACTTCAAGATTTCTTTTTTAAACTCAGCTTTGGTGAGGAAAGTGAGAAGAAGAAATAGCATCTGCATGGAGTGCAAGTTGGCAAGGATTACAGTCTGCCACTTTCCAAATTGTTTTAGAAATGTTTGGCACGTCTCTGTCACAAATTACAGCTGATTATAATTTCACAGTATGTGCAAGCAGATGGAGGAGATGAATTGGGGAAGAGTTTCACCCCAGACAAATTAATTATTAGTAAGTATTTTCAGAGCAGAAGTTAAATATTAAAACTGTGGTTTGAAATAAAGAATTATGGGATGTCCAAGTAATCTATCTGAATCTATCAAACTTTGAATCAGACATTTCATGGACAATTTGACACCTGGCCAGAATAATTTAGCATTTTCACAGATGAAAGTATATCTCATACTAAAGGAGAATATATTTCAGAAATTTGTAACCACTGGTTATTTTTTTCAAGTTATCTGTTAAATCAACACATTCATGGGCAGTTACAACTAGAAAACATTCTTTGCAGGGCTGACATGGAAATCTTTCAAACATTCTTTTCCACTTGTGGGAAAATACCATTCAACAGTAAGCTTCAGAAACCTGCTTTCACGGTCACTCTTTTATTTTTTTTATGTAATTTAAAGTTCAGTGCATAAATCACTACCTGTTAAATATCTACACTTTTAAAAGCTAGGCTGAAGACACTAGAAGGAAAAGGATGTTGTAAATGAGATGAGGAGAGAATGGAGAAGCAAGCCAAACACTTTTATTTGACAGGTTGCAGGGCTGAATGGGTGGCTGCTCTCTCATTCCTATTCAGGAACTTATGATTCTCCTGTAAGGTCCTTGTAAAATGGTGCTGGTGAGGACTTTTGTGACTTCTTGCTGTGGCCTTAGTTTTCTGTGTGGTAAGAAAAGTGTAATCTTCTGTTAGACATACATGGAATTCTGCAGCTGGTAATTTCTGCATGTATCTTATAAAAAGATTTTCTTGGCAAGAAAAATTTGGCTTGACTAAAGAATATAATATTCAACTGATAATCGAAAAATATTTGAAATAAACAATGGTTTTATAGTTTCTTACAAACCCCTTGCACCAGGAAAGTATTTGATTTAAACAAAAAATTAGAAGTGAAACGACAGTATTTATTTGAATGAACAATACAAACTTGTTTTACTTATTTAACTTTATTTTTTAATGGGATTTTTTTTTTAAAAAGGGGAAATTACAGTTTTAAGATTAATTGTTTGCAGTTACTGTGTGGAGGCTACAGTTTATTAAATAATATTTGTGAAAGGAACCTGATATGGAAAAAAAATTTGTTTATTCAAATATGAATTCTCATGTGTCATGGCAAAAAGAGAGCAATGTGCTTATCATTATATGCATACATTTATCACTAGTCTAGTTCAAGATTTTGTTTATGATGAGATACAGCTTTAAGTATTTTCACTAATTCAATTTAATTTTTTTTCATATGTTTGACACAATCTGAACTATTTTATAAAGGAAAGTGTTTCTTTGCTCTGCTTCCAATTTTCCCTGGAAAACCTTTTAATCAGCTGATGGTGCTTATGTGGTGTAGTATTTGTAGGGAATCAAATACAATGCATATTCAATGACACTTTCTGTCCTCTGAACAGAAGCTTTACTGGATCTTTGAGATTATGTCAAAAACTCACTGTGATAACTATTTTAAAATCTTTATAGTGTGCTACAGGCTGATATGAATATAGGAACATGCTGAATTAACCACAGTAGTGTATCCTGCCAATTTTTTTTTATTAAAATCTTTGCTGCTCTAGATTTTTGAGTATTGTGAAAATGCTGAGATATTAGCAGCTCTAGAAAAGAATAATTTCCTAAATCAGTTTGTTCTTTGATGTTGAATGGTATCTTGTATGTACTTGCTGTGATACTGGTAGTATCCTGCCTGTCTCTAAAACTCAGTTTCATGGAAATCTGTAGCTATGAAGTGTAACTTTAGTAAGGATAAAAATATGCTTCAGAGCTGCAGCTAGGTTTCTTTAGTCCTAAAGAATTTAAAACATTTTGGGGGTCAAGCTGGTCTAGACATCTAGAGAACAGATGACAGGCTAAAATCCTGCTGGCATCCTTGTGAGTGGGGAGTCCCCAGTGAACTTCAGCTCAGCCATTTCAACCAACACTCATTCAATCAGCCTGAGGTTTCTGGGCTCAGGAAAGCACAGCTGAGCTATCTGTACAGTTTGACTTTACTACATGGCAGCAAGGAAGTAACAATTTACCCAATTATTTTTTTTATTATTATTTTTACACAATTTCAAGTTAGTGAATGTCACAGTGACTATGATTAATGTATTGCCCTGTATAAACTCTGGGATATGAGTAAAGACTCTTGAAGTTGCTTACACTGGAGCATGTCATATCCCTCTTGATGTTTTATTATGTTATATCCTTTTAGACCTGCAAACACATTAGTAAGTGTGCACATAAAATAAACAAAACCATGACTCACCACAATGGATATCTGATGGTACAGTAAAACAATCTTTCACACTAACACTGACTTTCCCACAGTTACTGACATTAGTTGTTGCAGAAAATATTGATTTACATAAAATTACTCTTACTATTATATTAACATAATAAAATAATAAAAAAGAGATGCAAGAAATCTGTAAGAACAGAAGACTGGCATTTATTTCATCCTCCTTCTTATCATTTTATTGTACACATGTAAAATGTGTGCTTGAGTGTTCAAGGTATATCTCACAAGCAAATGTGTAATTTTATATATTTATGTGTTTATTCAATTCTTATGATTTCTCAATAATTACCCAGAAAATACAGAAATAGTAATGGTGAAATATATGCAACTCTAAATTAAGTTTTTCAATTAATAGAACTATTGCATACTAGCTTTTTTCCCTAAATTGTCTTATATCAAAACCAACCTTATTAATTAACACCTCATAAAACAAGCCATTCTCTTACAATGAATGAATTATTGCACACAAAGGCTACATGTTTAAGAGGCCTCCCCTGTATGTAAATTAGATACAAACTATGAGCTAGATCTGTTAAACACTAGAGATTTCATACATAGAAGAAATAAATATGCAAAACACATAAAAATAAATTCAAATCTTTGTTACAAATACCCTGGAGAAAACTTTAACAAATCATAACTGTCAAAGGGATGGATGATGAAAGTTTTTGTCATGCAAAAAAGATACAAATCACTCTTCTGTTGCAAGCATCTCTCTTTTATTTTAGTGGTTGTAGGCACATCATCAACTTTAATGATAAAAGCCTTCCACAGAAATAATTCTTAAGCCTCAGGAACAAACACCTCTTTGGCACCCTGAGAGCATGTTCCACAAACATCATCAATCTCCTTCTGAGTATGATTTACAGCCTTTCCCTTTGGCCAGCTCAGGCTGTCCGTGTGCGCGGCCCGGCAGCGTCACATTGGGATTCTCCTCTGCTTTGTCCTCCAAGCTCGCACTGGATTGATGTGCTCATGGTCAGCTTCCCAAACACATCTGGAAAATAAGAGAAGGAAGTTTGAGCATAAACACTTCCACGTGGACACATCAGAAATGTACATTGTCAGATGAGGCAAAAAAGGGAAGGAAATGTATATCTAAATTCAAATTAACAGAGACAGTCCCCAGTTCCAGCCAGATTTATCACATGTAGCCAGAAGGGATGTTTTAAAAGAAGCATGCAATTCTCTCCCTGATGGTGTGGCTTCTCCATTTTATTTAATTGCCTGCATCTACTAAGGGGCAGTTCATGCACAGAGAGAGCCAAAATGCAGAGCATAATTTAGTGAGATTCATTTTCATCTGTGACACGACTTTTGTGCCAGGTGCTGCATATGTATTGTGAGAAAGGCTGATGAAGGCAGCTGTACTCCAGCTGAGACTCCCCTGAAGAAGATTTAAGTGTTCTTTATCTTCCTTTGTTTTGCTAAACCGAAGGAGAGGGATATACTATGATTGCTGACTTCTGCAGGAACAGCCCTGATTTTTCCCTTCTTTGTACCAGCCTTGTGGGTAAGTATATATTCATTTAAGGGAGTATGGATAGGAAAATTGGGATCCTTGTATGTGTTGATGAGAGATAGCAAGATAAAATAACAACTTAAGCCAGTGAAATTTAGCATCTGGGAGTACAGCTCCCTCTCCATGTCTGAACTGCCTGAAGTTCACTTGTGGACTGCAGGTGTCTGATAAATGAACTCTTTCTGGCAGCTTTCCTTGAGTTTCAGGAATAGAGTCCATGAACTCAAGTTGAAGACATTTAGTGTTCTTTAGAAACTCTTATGCCATGCACTCACTAAAGCAGATGTACATTCATTAATAATTGTTGCCTCACTTAAGCCATTCTTAGGGAGAGAAAGTCTATATCCTTATCAGGAAAACATGTAAACATTATGATTAGTTGTAAATACAGTCAGATCTTTAATATGTCTACATTGAGTGAAACAGTATGAGCCCAGTGATTTTTATAGAGGAAACAAAGTGAAAGGGAAGGACTTAGCAAAATAAATCTAAAAGTGAATTCATAAGATCTTTGGGACATTTTTACAAAGGCTGGAAAACTAAGTGGATTAAATTTCCTGAACAGAGTGTTCCAGAGTGCTTCTATGATGAAGGGCTAGCTTATACAAGGAAATACTTAAACTCTCTTTTGATGCTTAGACTTAAAGGTACTATTATAGAAAGTTTAGGGCAGGTTGGAAATGTCTTTGGAAGCCTTAACTCCAAATTTTACCATGTAAGGTAGAGACTTAAACACAAGCAACGGTCACCTGCATCTTTCAGAACTATTAGCTAGCACTGACCTGTATCTATATTTGGGAAGCTGTACTCTTCCAAAAGCAGTGGGAGCTGGAAAGTTGGAAAATAAGAGAAGGAAGTTTTTGTACAAATCCTTCCATGTGAGTACACCAGAAATGTACATCTAAGATAAGAGAAAAAGGGAAGAAACTGAATCTGAATTCTCCGAAGAGTGTCCAAAGAAAACAACCTCTCACAAAGCTATTGGGTACAAGGTGGAGTTGGTGTCATTAGGCCACCTTTTGCCAGGATGTCATGCCCTGGATGCTGGGCATACAGAAATGCTCCAGTGCTCAGTGGCTGGCTGTCTCCACATCCTCAGGTGTCAAGCACCTTATTCTACTCCTTTGTGAATTGTAATCCTTACCTTTAGCACTTTTATCTGTGTAAGGGGGGATAATATTTCCTTAACATCCAGCAGTTCTGTAGAAGGAAATCTATATTAACATTTGCTCTCTCTGGAAGCTGTATCAAGATGGAATGATCTCAAAATACTAAAATGAAACTGCTAAGCAAGTGAACACTCCAGTCCATGGTTGATGATTTATTTCAAGCGATTCAATCATGAAGCCAGGTACTGATTGCATTTTTAATAAGACTGGCAGAAAGTTTCAGTGTTTCACTGAACTGAATAATTTTTGAGTGCTTTACAGAGCAAGTCTTAACTTTGCCTGCAATTTTAAGATATTAAAACTTAAATGTTAGAACTTGTAAGACCATTATGACAGATGTATTATTTTTTCAGAGGGAAACTCATTTTCATGTTTTGTCCTAATTATGTTATATATTTCAACATAAAGTAATGCTACTTAATATGATACTATCACCTTGCATTTCTGAAAACTTCAGATGACTTTTTGAGAATAAAATCATTCTTTATACATTAAAATTGCTGTTGCAGCTATTAGAGTAAATTTGTTTTTATTCTGTGTTCTGCAGTTAAATCCATATTTATTTTGAAGCAGTTAGTTATGGATCAAGTTACCAATTAACTTTTTAAAAAATAAAAATAGTTGAAACTTTGCCATCATTGCTTCATTCCAATGAATGGAATTTTGTGCAGCATGGAGGCAGTGCATAATTCCAAAAAATCAAATACATTTCATGTGAAACACTTGAAATAGCTAACTTCAACTTGAAGGAGTAAAAGCACCATAAAATGCCATTCCAGTTTACCTGCAGTCCCTGACATCAGTGGTGGGAACCAGGGAAATAAGTGCTTAACCAGTAATTTAAGGAAAATAATTGAATATCTATTGAAAATCATGAGAGCTGTGATGACCTCATGGCTTTTGGAAAGCTCTTTACATACAGTAAGTGTTATCAAGCCAATATATCTCATGGGGTTTTAGTGTAAGGCTGAATCAAATAAATTCTTTCTGTTCAGCTGCTTAATTTCATTGTCATGTATATTTTAAAAGCACAGAATAAAATTCTGAAGGCTTTGATGTGTAGAGTATGCCAAACATTTGAAACATTTATTAATTTTATGAGGCATAATAAAATATAATTATAGGAAATCTAAAATTTTCAGTACAACTGTGGAGACAAATAAATTTCTACATGTGACTATATCCTTTAAGAGAAGTTTTGCAATAATGGAGGTGCTGTGTTGTTCTATGAATCCAATTAGGTACCATTATAAGATCTGATTTCCTTGGTTGTTCATTTGTTTGGGGTTTTTCATTTGGTTTTGTGGTTGTTGTTGGGTTTTTTTCTTTGTCTGAAGTTTTTTTAACCAAATTGTCAGTCAATGTGTTTCAGTAAGACTAGCTTTCTTTTGGCTCTCATGGCTATACACTGTGGGGAAAAAATAAAAGAACTATGCTTCATCATCCTGTCAGGGAGGTTTCTTAACAAATTACCTTTACTCTCAAAAGGAAACACAAAGAGAGTTTTTATAGATTTAACAATTCTCATAGTTCTTATCTTATTTTCTTGGCTATTCAGGGAAAAAAAATACAATCTTCTAGATCTCAGAGATAATGAAATAAATATCTTTAAGGTCCTAGGAAATCCCAATACTTAATAAAAGCATGAACCTTTAATTATTATTTAAACTCTATTTTTTTCCTATAATACTGTGTTTTCAAAACACATTATTTCTTTGTTGACCATTTGTTTTCAAAGGGTAAATAATAGTAAATTACAATATGAAGTAGTACAAAGTAATACGCCCTTTCTTTTTTTTTATGCTTCTTCATGAAGTACCTGATAATCACCTAAGGGTTATGCCTTGTCTGGAAGAAATTCATTGCAGGAAAGTACCATAAGGCATTCTTTAGATTTTACTTAATCCTTGTGGTTTTAAGTGTCATGTAAAGGAAAGGTCCAGCTTGCAAGAAAGAAATTATTTAATATAATATCCAATACCAGAGGGCTGGGGTGATTCCTGGAGGTCTGAGGGTTGCTGGCACTGAGGAGCAGCAGTGCCTTTGTCACCAGGCCCTCCCAAGCAATGAATCATCAGCCCACCCAAAGCACCCCTGCATTCCTGAATCACAGAGCCTGGGAGCTCCCTGCAGGTTGTGTCCCATCTTGTTCACCCTCACACAGTGGTACCAGTTTGCTGTGCCTTTGTGGGATACAGGGGCTTCATTTTTTGGTTTACATCTTTTTGTAAACTCGGTGTTTTCTGCAGGCATCTTAAATTTCAAATTTTTATTGGGGTCTTATAAATCAGATGGAGAATGAATGTGTGGTCCTTCCGTACCATAAATTAAATTAAGCTGTAATTTGTTTGGGATATTGTGCTAGTAACTGGTGGATATACTTAAAATACAATGGAAAAATTTCAAAATTCACAAGAGAAACAAACCCCAGCAATTTCAGCGGTGTTATTAAAAGTATACTGTTCAATGTTTATTTTTCCATGTAAGAATAATGTAATTTACTACAGGAACTCAAACAAACTCATTCAAGTAAAGTTGAGAGTTCTACCTTTTTTAGGACATCACCAAGCAAATTGCATGAAGTACAGAGACAAAAAAGACAAATGCTTAAGTTCTGAAATTGTCCTCTGAGTTACTATTCTAAGCAGACCTGCGTCACATATACAGAAAAAGCTGGTTATCCACTGCCTGGGTCTGAGTCAGTCATAGTGTGGCAATGGCCTTCTTGCCATTGCTATTCTGTGCTGCTTAAGTGTCTCTGACCTGCTTGGAACAATGAACTTTTGCAGGGAAAAGCTTGAAGAGGCTTGAGATGTCACTTTACAAAGACGCCCTTAACCACTTTGTGCACGCCATCCATCCACAAAAAGAAGATGTTGCTAAACTTTAAGAATGGAAAGATCAGTGAATAACTCCATTGTTAATCTTAAAAGCAATTTCAAATGCCTTTACAGTTAAGCTATTCAATTTCCATTGGTTTTAGTTTAATCATTTTTCATTAATGTAAGCTAATTTGCAAGCTAATCTAATAAAGTAGCATGAAACATGAGCAGCAATGCATTGAAATGAAGGAAGTTCAGCTGCTTGCAACTCATTAAGGTTCTTGAAGTTTAGAAGACTAATTACTGACTAAGAATGATTTTGTTTACATTTTGAGAGTTCCTCTTTTATCCTACAGTTTAAGACTCATGGACCAAATCATCAATAGGTATACTCTGGTAGAGCTCTAATAAAGTCAACAGGACCATTTATAGCAGATTAAAATTTAACTTTTTATTTCTGTTGTTTCTCCTCAGTTGTAAAAAAAAAAAGTAAACTGGTAAAAGCATTCACAAGAGAGGTTTTAGCACAAACATTAGTAGGCCATGGTGCCACATCTTGTGTCTCTGAGAGGCTATGGAGCATTTCACATTGATTTCAATGGGAGAAGCTTTAGACTCTAAAACTCTTCCTATAAGAACAGGAGAGTTGTGCTGGTTTCCTATAAAGCTGAAATTTCTCTTATTTAATTTATACCTGAAATAGAACCCAAATTCTATAAAGTAATCTACCAGTCCTAACTTGCCAATTGCGAAGGAGAGCAACTACATCACAGTCATCAGTGAGCTAATTACTCTTGGTGATAAAGGTGCATTAAACCATCTAAAATTTTTTCTCTTCAAATTTCAGTCATTTTATCAACTAGATTGAGCAGTTTGTTATTAACCAGATTTCTGTTCTACAAGTGGATTGCTCAGGTTATCTTGAAATTAATCTTGTTTTCCTGTCATACTATTCTGATCAAACATGAATGTTAATTTCACTCTCACTATATTTCTGTTGTTTATTCACTTATAGATGTCCATGGTCACATGGTCAGGAAAACAAGCAATATGATTCAGCCACTTACTGAGCCTGATTTAAAAGCATTTCCAAAATTATCACTCCTGTGAATGCTGCATTTTCACATGTTCAAAGCATAGTGTTTACTCATGCCTAGTTTAGCTGGTGATCCAGGTCATTCTGCTCCAGACACTCTCCTCCTCATGTGCAATGATTTTAATTACTTTTTTCTCATTAAATAACAGCAATGAGAACTATTCCAAAGTATTGCGAATGTTATGAGATAGCTAGTTTGGTATGAAATCTTGACATTTAAACATAAATGCAGCAGCTGTGTGGTTGTATAAAGTATTGTAAATACTACATTCTTAAAATATAACCAACCATCCCATACTGAATCACTTAAGGTACTATAAAAATCATCCCAAGCTTGGTACAATCAAAAGGAATCATATGATTAGCATTAATGTAACAATAAGCATTTCTGATTATCTTCCTTAATAACATGGGAAATGTTCCAACCTTCAGCAGGAGAAAAACAAATGCCCTTTTCTCATTTGTGCTCCCTGTCTCTCAAGCCTCTCTCAGCAGCATCCTGTTTGAATTTCACCCACTTTTTCAGTGGATAGAAGAGATGGATGGAGCTTGTGCCTTAGGGATAGCTTTAAACCTGGTTCTGACACAGTTTCTGCTTGCTGGTTTGACCTTGCAGAGTGACCGAGGGCCTTAGGGACCACACTGGGATGGAGACTGCCCCAGTACCACTGGCTCTGTTTATCTGTCTAGATCAGTGCACACGTCTTACAGGATGATTTTGCCCTTAAAGAGCCACAAATGCTGCTGTGAAGGCAAGCTAAGAGCCTCCTCCTGTCCAGGAGTGCTACTGAGCCAAACACTGGTCTTGCAGGGCACTTGGCAAAGAGCAGTGGGCAGCCTTATCCCAAGTGACATTTCAGCAAGGCATATACAGCAGTTAATCAAGCATTGCTGTCTGGGGCACAGGCAGATTGGAAAATCTGCTTTATCCCGATTTTTCATAGTTACAGAATCTGCAGAACTGAACAACAATGACAATAGTAATTCTAGTTTGTGAATAGCATGTGAAATTGAGAATTCAAACCTGAGAGCAAGATGAGTGGGATTTTAGGCCCAGACTAATGAGACTATTGAATTTTAAGATAATGACTTATTTAGGACTAAATTAGGATCAGAATAGGATTATTTGAATAGCAGATAAAGAAAAGCAAATAGAATATATATGTTATATATTCCTTTCATCATCATCAAAAAAGACAGCTGCATCTTCTGCTACTCATACACACATATGAAGTGCTGACACTTTTTCTTTCTTTCTTTCTTTCTTTCTTTCTTTCTTTCTTTCTTTCTTTCTTTCTTTCTTTCTTTCTTTCTTTCTTTCTTTCTTTCTTTCTTNTCTTTCTTTCTTTCTTTCTTTCTTTCTTTCTTTCTTTCTTTCTTTCTTTCTTTCTTTCTTTCTTTCTTTCTTTCTTCCTTCCTTCCTTCCTTCCTTCCTTCCTTCCTTCCTTCCTTCCTTCCTTCCTTCCTTTCTTCCTTTCTTCCTTTCTTCCTTTCTTCCTTTCTTCCTTTCTTCCTTTCTTCCTTTCTTCCTTTCTTGTGAAGTGTAGTATGTGGCCACAGTAAAATCTCACGTGTAAAAATTTCTATGGAAAAATGTTTTATGAGCAATGCAATCACTGTGGCTGCATTAAAGATTTGACCTCATGCCTGTATTTGAGCTGCAATTGGAATAAGGCAGATTCTTATTGTCAGAATGTGGAGAGAAAATAAAAAATTAGCTGTCACAGGGCTAACTTACTTGGCATTGTTCTAACTTCAAAGAAGGCACAAAGTGTTAGTTTGGAAACACTATTAAGTATGTAACAGCCTGCTGCAGGGGTGTGTAGCCCTCCCTTTTTGTTGTGAAGGCAATCCCTATGCAAGAGCTATTTTCATGAAGAAAGGTTAATCCAGCATTGTGGACTAGGAGTTTTGACAGAAACAAGCAAAGGAAAATTCTCCTGCAAATTCAGTGGGCTGGGAAATCATTCCCATTATAGTTCCCATAGTATAAATGGAGTCTAGAAACAGTCATTCAACTTTTAAATTGCAAATCAGGATTACAAACTGAGTTAAAATGATTTGCTAGAAAAAACCTTTTATAAAAATTCAAGTCACTGAATATGAATAATTGCAAATGCAGACATTCACACTAGAAAACTACTTCTGTATTACAGGGGTATGAGAAGATTGCTATTTTTGTAAGAGAATGGCAATTATTAAATCACTAGGAACAGTTTAAATGCATTGGATTGTGGATGTGACCATTAGCAGCATGAACAGGTAATAGATATTTTCTTTTTTCTAAAAATCTACTTGCTCTCTGCTGTATTAAGAGGAAATTCAGTATACTGAGGGATTCTCTGAGGTCACTTACTGGTTTTTCAATAATTATCTTAGTGGAATTATCCTCTGAATACTTTAAAATTCAGCAGAATGGGAACTGGTTTTCCATTTCATAAGAATTTAAAAAGTTTTAAAATATTTAAAGTTATCAAATGGTTATGAATTTCTGTCTGAAAACAAAACAAAAAAGATATTAATGAAAGTATTTCCAAGATAAAAATACCCCTCTATTTCTGAAATAGCTAAAGCAGGGTTTTATCAAGATATTTCAACTAAGCTTTTCCTAATGCAGATACTGAGCTTGACCCCTAACATTTTTATTTCAATAAAGCATCTTGAAATAAAATTCTATTGGATTAAAAAATGGAATATTATAAATGAATGGCTACATGAGGAGAGCCAAAGCATCTATGTCACAGACACTTTGGCCAGAAGCTCAATTTATAGAACGCAAGAAGCGATGTTTGTCAAACTGAAGCATGCAAGCAACACATTTTGTTTGTGCAGGACAGGTATCAAGCCCTATAAATGGGCTTCATTTCCATCCTATATTTCCATCCTATATTATCATGGGAACTCCATTATCTTGCAGTTTGGCTCACGTACTAAATAGTTCATATATAGAAAACCTTGCTGCAGTAAAAGGTTCCCATAACAGCATATGCTGGATTAGCTTCTCCTTCAAAATGTAATCTCCATGTTCACACAGGGCATGAAGACTGTTTTACCCCTCTAGTAATTTAAGGGCATATGAATGTGTTTTATCTGTTAAGAAAGAAATAATCCTAGTATAAATCAATCCAGAATTAGTTGGTTTTCTTAGCTACACCTAAGAGATGTATTTGTCCACTGTGCCTTTGCTGGACACAGTAAATTACGTGCTATTCTTTAAGGATGCTTAGAAAATCTCCGCATGGGTCTGTAATCTATCTACAACCCTTCTGCCAGCTGGTTAATGGCAGCAAAAGGGCTGGTTTCAGTATGTGCCAATTCTCTCCTGAAACATAACTTAACCAGTTTGGATCATGGGGAAACTTAACATTGTGTCTCCCAGTACCTTTACAATCAGAAGTTTGACACACTCAAGAACTCTGAGGCCATGTGCACACTGGGGGAGAAAAAGCTTTATTAGAAGAGTGGAAATGGTCATAAATTTGGGAAATAAATCAAAAGGGCATACATACTTATTTACATGTTACAAGAAAAGTACTTTCCCTCATCTTCCACCTTTTTTTTTCAGTGGCAGGTTTTTCTACTGCTCCTGGAAGGTCCTATAGATAAGGATAAGGTGGTGTGGTGGTTTAGAGCTCTAAGAAGCAATAGAAGTTAATAACTATTAACCATATCTGCCACCAGGGGCAAGGAAATAACTGGTATGAATCCTGAAATACAGCATCACCCCCTAGACCTGCTGTTGTCTTCTACCCTACCTTGTAAGGACAGCAGAGGCCAGGTCCACAGAGGTGGGGCTGTTTTATGAACACTTGAGTATGTCACACTGTCCCCTGTGACACTCCTGCCTCTATTAGCTGAAGAGGGTCAGAGCATTCTTCAATAGTGTTTTGTGACTACCACTCTCCCCAACACATTTCTGGCCCCTCACTACTCACTGTTTCCCAAACATGCTCAGGTTCAGTTTGGATTTTAGGAGGGACCAGCAAGTGTCATACAAACAGGTTTCTCACCCTCCTCTTCAGAGTGGAAAGCTCAGTATGGATCAGCTTTTACAGAATTAGACAACATTTCTCTCCCCATGATTCTGATGCTATTCATGGGGGTTTGCACATGTAAGTTAAATCAGCATAGGAGCAATCTAGCAAAGCTGCAAAATGTGCCTAATGTCTTTCAGGCTTTGGGTGATTGCAGTGTTTGAGCAGAGTCCTTGCTAGGTGTAGAACAGATGTCTGTCCCAAACTGACCTTCTGCTTCCTGGTCTCTTGTGGCCACACTTGAGAAGAGTGACCTCTCAAACCTTGGTGGAGGGCAAAAAGATAGGTGGCCAATGTAAATTGAATTCTCTACAACTTTTCCCCTTAGCTCCCAGACAGAGAACTCACAGACCTCATATACATGTACACTCCTGTGTGCAAGTTTTGGTAGAACAGTTAGAGGTTCCAAATATGGATAAATAAATTATTGCTCAAGAGGAAATTTCTGCCTGCTCTTCTACAATCTTTGGAAACCCAGGAATTTATGAGGGGATGCATTTAGCAGCACTGAAAGCGTTACTTGATCAGCTTCACTGTCATCAGCAGATGTCACTGCAGCCATTAGTAACTAATGAATTGTTTAAGAAGATATAATGACTAATTTGTCTGGTCAAAAAGGCATAAACACAACCTTTGAAAACTGCATTCTATTAAGTCAAGAGAAAAATCGGGTTCATTGTCCTTTAATTTTCAAATGGGATGAGATCCAAGTCTGTTACTGTTCTGAGACAAATTACCTGGCAAATTTGTGGCATCTTGTGAGATGTTAATGAGAAAAGAGTTGTGAAGTACTTAGGGAATTCCAATGAATCAGGTAAAGAAGCCAGAAGAGAGATTTATATAGTCTTAATATGAGTAAGCTGGCCCCCAAAGGACCCCTGAATAAGATATGTTTATCCTTCTGCTCTGCTCCCAGTGGTTTTAACAATGACCACTTCCACTAAAGACTTCTGCCCTTTTCTACATGCTTTTGAGTGGCCAAAAAACATTTCATGACTGTCTCATTTCCTCACTGAGGAAACGGTTCCTACCTTGTTCTCACTATAAATAGACAGTAGATACAAATATGAGACCCTTTCTCTGTATATAATGAAACTAAGATCTATTTCCTTCTGATATAACTCTTTAGTAACAATATTAGGGGTCACTGTTCACAATCTGGAAAAATAACCAAAACAAACACTGCTAAAAATCCACCAAGATTTACATTTCTACCAGTTTTAATATCATTAGCAAGTAACGATGACATGACATTAAATTTTTACTTTTCCTGGTAAAATACTAATTAAGAACCTGTACTCTAAAGTGGGAGGTGAGCTATTAAGAGAAAGAGAGGGTGTGGTAAATGTGTTCAAATATTTCAACAAAAACGTTCTCATAGTAAAGATTCCTCAGGCATGAAACTGAAGCAATTAGTTCTTATTTTCTATTTAGTCAGAATGTGTTGTCAAAAAATAACAGTGCAAAGAAAAAATATCTGCCATACAGCAGCAAAAAAAAAGGTAAGAATCCAAGGGTCAGCTAATCAGATGGTCTAAATCAGCCTTGTGCTACTGAAATCAGTGGAGCTGGGTAAGTTCACAGTGGTGGACAATGTTATTTCTTGGTAGTACGTCTGTGTGTGCCAAGAAAGAACCACTAGAGTTACAGAGATGGCTGCAGAAGGGGCAAAATTAACTGAGCAAAATGTGAATTGATGCATAAAAAGGAAGTAATAAAGATGCTTTTCTTTGCTTAATATTAACTTCTACATTTAAGATCTACCAAGGCACTGAAATATTTGTACAAAATTACTTTGATTTGTTTACTGTTACGATTTTTCAACAGTTGAATGGGAAAAGAAATGAAGATCAGGCTCAGTCTTTGTGAAGGTTTGCACAACATTCTTGTTGGGTTGCATTAAATATTACTGTTCCTACTCTACATGGAAATGTAATACAACATGCTGATTGCAAGGCAATGGTGACCAAATCTATAGTTGTGTCACCAGTTACAGAACATGCAGAACATTGGTTCTGTGGTACTCCTGATGGGGGAAAAAAACAACCATACTTCTAGAACAACTTTACACCCCATGGTTTTTGTTTCAGCAATGAAATTACAGGAATGAGGTAACTTTGAGTCATGTCACATGAACTAAGTGCAGGGGGGCACCACCTGGAATGGAATTTCCCTGTGACAGCCTTCAAGACTCCAAAAGTCAAGGAGAAAGCAACAGGGACAGATGTCAGGTCTCACGGCATATAAATGAGAGAAAAGACACGGAAAATAAATTCCTTCTAAAAAATGAAGAAATTCTATTGCTGGAAGATTTCTTCCTCACTGGTAAATGCTAGACTGCTTTGGAAAGTTGTGATGAATTAAGTGGCACAGTAGTTTGGATAGTTTCTTAAATCACATTTTAAAAACATTTCACTATTGAGCAATATTATTTATAAACAAAGTTCAGAATTTATATTAAGAGACAACTGCTCTTTAGGCTATAACATTTTAAAAAGGAGACTTTAGAGAAAGGTTATCTTCCTTTGACAGAAAAAAAATAGGTCCTTTTAGATTTATTTACAATAAACTTACTTTGGGTTATGTTCTGCTTATCTGTTGAGAGTGGATTATATGGGAGAGGAATAAAGTCTATTAGGTCTTTTTGCCCTCTTGTACTTCCATTATCTACACAAGCAGTAGAAACCCTTCAAGGATTTTTATGCAATTTTTTTTTTTATTTGAATCAAGGGGAAATTACTTTGAAATTTCTCATGTCCTTGTGAAAATCTGTTGGCCCTGGATACGAGAAAACATTTTTAAAATTGAGCTGTGAGCTCTTTAAATGCTTGGATTTTAGTTTATACACTCTAATATCTTGTTTTTAAAATACTTCTCAGTGTTGCATTTCAAAAAGATTCTCAGGAAACCAATTAATTTATTAAATGCCCTAGAATGACAAAATGGAGTGAAAGACGTCTCAAGCCTCCTTTCACTCTTCCAGGCAATATCAACAAGTGTGTCAATATTGACAGTGATTAATCTTCCTAGTATTTTCTTTAAAATTTACAATATTGAAAGCTGCATGGCATCTCCAACTAACCCAATCATTGTACCTCACTGTTGTGAGAAAATTGGACAACCCTTAGTTGTGCTGCTGAGAGAAGGTGAATGATGCACTGCAATGGAGTGTGGCTGTTATACACTGTTCAGTAAGATTTTCGTGCTGGTCCGTTTAATCAACCAACGTGCTAATGCTAATATGATGAGAATATATTAGAATAATAATGATTACACCAGCTGCAGTAACCTCTTAGCAAGTGGACTTTACTCACTTCAATTCCACCGTGTTTTTAGTCAGAAAATCAGGGAGATGGCAAGTGGCTATGGGAGCTAAGCTGGTGATCTAGTGACCAATTTGCTCAAATACCAGCAGTCAGTCTGTAGGATGGGCTCTGAAGGAGAGGAAAAGCAGAGGCAGTGCCAAAGCAATGGCATATGATAGCAAGCTAGGCTGGCCAATCAGGCAGCAATGTCTAATAACTCTGGTGCAGCCTCTTTCATTTGAGGAATACATTAATTTCCACTGTGAAGAATATTGTTGGGCTTTCCTTCTTTCCTCTGCCAGATAGCAGAAAACATTCAGAAAGACAGACACACAATGTTAATTTTCAGGAATTACTGCTCATACTTAATAATCAATGTATTCAATCTATATAGTTTCAAAACAACTAGGATAATATTACTCTGTCTTTTTTTTTCTTTTTTCTCCCCTCCATGGACAGCACCCACAATGTGACAGAAGAATCAGTAAGGGACCTCTGTGATGTTTGTGATTTTTGTCATGCAAAACAAGTTTTACCACTCAGCATTATTGTCACAGGACTCATTCTCTTAGGCAATAGAAATAGTTATTTAAAAATTCTTCTGTTTGAGTAAAAGTGCTTCTTTAGAGCTCCACCAAATGTATTTGGGGGAGAGGAACCGTATCATATATTTATTTACCAATGGTCACAGCTGTGCTAATACAGCAGAATATTAATCTGTATTTTTATACTCAGAAAGGATTTTGGAACAGCAAGTTGCTTCTGAAAAGGGCATATGCAACAAATATTAGCTGTAAATAAATAAAAAGTGGAGGAGCCTTCTAGGAAATATTTGTGTATGTAAATGCACTCACTCATGTAGAGTAGGAAGCCAGCCATGCTGTATTTATCCAGAGAAATCTTTGCCATTCTAACCAAGTTCTTATTGAAAGATTTCGTGTGTTTATTTCTCTGTGCTATAATACAAGAGCATGGAGGTCACGGAATATACATTTGAATTTGTCAGTTCCAGCAGCTTTTATTAAATTAGGAAGTTTCAGAGAGCTGTTGGGGGCTTGGTTGCTTGTTTTGTTCTCACTGTGATGTAACAGAGGGCCCTTTCTCAGGTTCAGTTGGGAGATTGCTCTCTTAAATGAACAAATGGGAATCCAATATATAAAACTTTGTTATTTTATTTGTAAATTTATATTTGCAAGTCTTATGCTCATGTGACATCGAAGAGAAGTTGCTTTTCTAAAAAGTCACCAACACAAGGAAACGTGGTGGTATGCTCACAACTAAGAAGTTAAGTACATATTTCCTGTGAAATAAGACCAAATCTTCTCAGAATTAGATTGTAGAGACTTGTAACAATCTTGCTCTGTTTTAGATATTGGTTAACCAAACTATTTTATCTCATTATTTCTTTATTTTCAAAATGCATTATTCAGAAAGTATTTCCTGACTTCTGGGAATAAGTTTTACACAGAAAAACTGAACTTGTTTTCTAAATGATGTGTAAAATTTAGCCACATTGTGTTGGATTTTTTGCTTCCCAGAGGAAAATCAATGCAATTCTTCCTGTGTTTGACAGGATTATTTACTTAAATGTTTGTTCAGTTTCAGCACTGTGCAATACTATGCATCTAAGAAAAAAAGGTCGAATTCAGATTTGGATCACAGATTCCAGTGAAACTCAATCTATTAACAACACATTGTGATGACATTTATGCTGTGAGGGTATTGTATAATGACTCTAAGTCCAACAAAATTAATTTGCAAATGTAAGTGCAGAATTTGACAGGCTAGAATATGGCTGTTTCAAACAGCGTGGCATTTTGATGTGACATATTCCTTGTGGACAGTCTGATGGGAAGAACAAGGCTGCTAGGGAAAGTTGATAGAAGTTTTGCTGAATTTATTTCACCATACCTAAGAATCAACTGATATAACTTGAATCGTTATTTGCCTTTTTTCAACTCATCCAATGAAATCTTCTTTACCAGGGTAATTTCTAATTGTAGGACCTGTGCTTGTAGAAGAAAATAAATGCTTTGGAGCGCAGCTGGGGTTGTATTAATATCTGCAGTGTGATGAAAAGGGTGGAAAATAAGAAAAATGATGGCCCTATCACCACTTTTTCCGACAGGACTTGAACAACGGGATGATTATTTGAGACAAGTAAAATTATACTGGTCTAAACATAGGATCTTTGCTCTAGTTTTTGACAGACAAGGCAACAAACTTTCTTCAAACTGTCGAGGAAGTGCCAAGATATAACCCTGTTAATTCTCTAGTTGATGGGAAGTCACATTAATGCAAAAGAGAGAGTGTAGTCTTGATAATGGGAAATAATTCATATGAGATTGTTTGACAGTAGTAGAAAAGAATTTAGATTAAGTGATATCAGTATTATAGTTTCTTATTTACAAACTTTTTTCTAGTTCTTAGTATTTTAGTTTCTCCTTCATATTGTTTTTTGAACATGATAATATTTGATTAACATTGCTGTATTTTATTTGGTACTTGTGTGGACATTGTTTTTACATTTCATTTTATTTACTGAATTATACAAGCCCAGTATAATACATTTAAAAGGAGACTTCATGAATTATATAAATCATAATTTAACTGCAGCATTCCTATATTAAAGCTGAATTTGTCTATCTATTATAAGTCCTGATTTGGGAGGTTTAAATATTTCAGGTTTTTCTCTCTAGGCATATCCAGCACTTATTTTATTTTGCTTTGTCTCCAACTACCTAATTCTCCAGCCAAGGTACTGTAGCTCAGAAACAACAAGCTATCAACCCACCCTTGTCATTTCAATTTTTCACACATTTTCTTAGGCTATATGTTCTGTATCTCAGTGAACTCTTATCTCCCTGGTCCACTGCCACAGCTTTGTGGTGTATAACAAAGCTTCATCTCTGAAATGTCAAAAAATAATGAAAATGGGAAAATCACAAAAGAGAAATTGGCCACAGCCAATTCTGTGGATCCAAAGCTCTTAGACTTGTGTTCATCAGCAAACCTTAAGTGAGGCAGTTTTTTCCATCACCTGCACTGCAGCTCTGCTGTCACTTGACAGTCAGGTACTAGCAAGCAATGAGCACTTCTGGAGGAATTTTTCTGTGCCCATGTTCTCTATCAGCTGGAAAAAAGACTGCACATCAACAACATCTCTAGTTTTTCAGCTGTTGCACAAATTTTTTGAGAGTATGCACAAAGTTACAGGAGGAGGTGACATAAGAACATGTAGTACTTATAAAAGAAGGACTGTAGGTGGGATTAAGAGATTTATATGGAGCTTGAGAATTTCTCAGGAAGGTCATTGTGGGTGTAATCCTCACTTTGATTACTACATTTCATCAAAATTTCAATCATCAATTCCTTTTAAGAGGTGATGTGTTCCTTCCACTTGGAGATGTGATTCTTCCCCTGGGATGAACTGATGACTAGCCATTTCATCAGTAATAAACAAAAATTCTTCAGTATCTCTCAATGTTAAAAAAATCAGTGTTAAGGGGGGAAAAAAAAACAAGAAGGGAGAACAATGGATGATGTTGTCCCCATTTAATAGATGGATTGAAACTGAAAAGCTGTGGAAAGAAAGGAAGGACTCAAATGCATTGCCCACCCTAAAGGCTGGAAAGAGTGAAGAAATATAGGCCCATTCCAGCAGAATGAGAGAAAGTAATAATTTTCTTCATAAAAATAAACCAGCATTTATCTGCAGAATGATGTGAGGCATTTGACCATTATCTTATCAGAGCAGCAAGGCAGTTATCAGTGTGGCAAAAGATCTAATTGTGAGAATTCTTCTGAAACTAAAAAAAGAAAAATATCTAGAATAAAAAAACTACTGCTAAAAGGCATCAGTACCCCTCACCTGCATATGCATCTCTGCAGGTCTTTCCATGCAGTTCTAAACCTGACATATACTTTATGAAAAAAGCCCAAACAAACCACATTGAGGTTGGAATTAAATTATGGATGATGCAATGAAAATGCATTAAATTCACTGTAACATCCCTACAGCTTTGTGGATATGACACTGCCTGTTCTGTGCCATTCCCTCTCCGATGTCACATGTCACCAGGATCAATTAATGATTTTAGATGGACCCCCCCACACACACCCACACGAGCATTTTGGACAACCTGAACTTCCAGCTACTGTGCCATGTAGATTGTGGCTTACTCCCAAATCTCTGACCCATGATGTTGCAATTTCTGTGAGTGCCGCCAGAATTGTCAGACGGACAGTGTGAAGTGCATGTTCTCAGTACACAAGTGTCTGCCAAAATAAGAGCAGTAAAATGGATTTTTTTCCATCCTTTCAAGTGTAATAGAAACCAATAAAACTGGAAAAATTTAGTTAGTTAATGCAGAACCAGAAATAGCAATTTTAGTGAATCAGAGAAGAAAACAAAAACACACACACAAAAAAAAATTGAACTGACAGAGCTGCAGATTAGAAAATCTGGACAGTCAACATTTTCATATTTTGAGTATGTTGCTCCATAAATGATAATCAAGGATCAACTGACTATTTGTGGAAAAATAAAATGAATGACACCAAATTAAAGTGCCAGCAACTACACATAAATGACCCGACCTCACCACGGCATGATGAAAAAGATTAAAATTACACCAGCACAGTGGTTTGGTGGCCAGCCTTTGAAGCTGAAAGCTCAAAAATATTTAAGCAGAGATTACTATTGATGTTTTGTGGTTGGAGTATCAGAGAGATTTACTTTCTTTACCAGCCTTATCTAGGATCATCTCCTTCCTGAAGTGGAAAGCAATGAAATGCTGGGTAAACACATAGAGGGTTTTGGGGTTTTTTCAGTTAAACATTTACCTTGCCCTTTTTGTGAGTGTTTCAATAGATTCAGTATGATATTGAAAAGCATGAGTCTGGGTCTTGTGTGCATATAAAGGGAAATTTGAATCCTGAGTCATACCTTACTTGAAAATACTCTTTGGAAGCTTCATATATATTCATTTAATCTTCTCTTCCTGTCTGCTTTAGTCCTCTCTCTCCTGAGTCTCTGCATCTGATTACAAATCCATTTTCTTCCCAAAACACCAAATCCTATTTAGAACATATTCAGGACACAGCTCCTGAGTTTGAAGCAATCTGTCATTTTTATGAGGAGTTTTGACTGATTTTTATGGGAAGCCTAAGGGACAAATGGCATGCAGCGTGCCAGAGTGGAGTGATTAGCCTGCCAAACTTGGAATCTCTAGCAAACACCCATTGCTGTTCTAATTAACTTACTACATTCACCATTTGCATAAATAAATTGTTTAATTGATGCTTCCTGAATGGCATGACTTTGCACAAATTTTGTTAGACCAGGAGTATCCATGAAGGCCTAGCAAATTGTATAGCTTTTATAAATAACTTCTTCCTTTTACGGAATCCTCACTCATAAAACATTTACTAGTGTTATTTTGTTTTTGTGTAAGATCTTTCTTTGGTTGAATTAGGCATTTTTTAAATAAGATATAAATGCCACGCCTTTCAAAATTTGTTTTTATAATGCACAGGTCAGTAATTCTTTAAGCAGTCAGCCAAAATATGGCATTCATATCTCATTAGTGAGTATCTTTCTAAGACTTCACAGCAACCTCTTAAAGAATTTAATGGACACTATAAAGAGATGCAGCTGATTTTCTGCATTTTTCATGAGAAACAGAAAGACAAGGGAATTGTCAAGTCTACAAAAACAACATTAGAAGTTAAATTTTAGTGCAACAACCATAAATAGAGTACAACATAATTGGGAATGGAAAATCTCATTTGTGAAAATCAAATTGCATCCACCCTGCTAAGACTAATACCATAAAAAACCTGCAGCATGGGGGGAAAAAAAAAAAAAGAAAAAAAGAAAAAAAAAAAAAGGATAAAAATAGTAAAAGTAGAGTTTTGAAAATATCCCAGGTACACCCTGTCTTTCTCAATATTTCTTTTGCTCTGGGAATACCTTATACTGCAAAAGTAACACATCCTGAAGTAATTGCTCACTTACAATTAAGAACAAAGCAGCTGGGGAAAGAATCCTTTAGTCACAGGAGAAATCAAGATGAGTAAATGTAATAAAATAAAATATCCCCGTGCCTGAAAATAGGTTTCCTAAAAGCTAGAGAAATGGGGAGATTAAGCTCAGCTTCCACGCTTAACCATCTGCAAGCAATTTCATATATGTGGGTGACTTCATCATTCAGTACCTAACCTGGCAAGATCAGACCAGAATGACTTCTCTTCCAAAACCCAGATAAACAGATCATAATATTTCAGAGTGTTTCATCAATTCAAAAAGATGACTTTAAATTACAATGACTATAGCTAAAGCAAATGGTACAAGATACTTCCAAACCCAGTGTATGACAAAATGTAACTCACACTGTTTATTTATTCATCCAGGATAACACTGGTGGGTGGAGAGAAATTTGGGGTTAAAGTGTTTTGTGTAAGCTATTTCCCACTGAACAGAAGTATCTGTGTCATTGATGTGCTTGGTGGAAAAGCTGTGCCATGATATTGACAGCTCTTGAGAAAACAGAAAAACTTTAAATTATGGACATTTTTGGACTGTGATGAAGCAATCTCAGAGGTCCAGGAAAGTTTTGTTATCTATCTTCCATATCTGTAACTTCTCTCCCCACCCTCTGTTGTCCTCTAGAAGCCTTTGAAATAAGTTTGGAATCAAATCTTGATAGTTGATGCTATCTCAAGGCATTCTTCAAGTATGGCAAAGACAGTATAAATCTGCTGTGCTAAACTTCACACAGAACAGCACTCAGTTTGAGATCAGTACATGGTTTGATACCAGCCCTGTGTCATTTTCTACACAGACACAGAAGATAGAACCAAAATGACGCACATGAATTAAACTGGAGAAGACTCCTTACTGACTTGATTAATCAAAATAAAACATTTCTAGAGTTAAAGAACATGAGATTTTTATTTGTTAGGAGAACAAATTCTGACAACCTGTTTAATAGAAAGTATACAAAAGGTATTAGTTATTTTAATCTCCTTTGGTAGTCATTCAAGCTGGTCTAGCTGACTCGGCCCAGCAGTTGTGTGGAAACTCCTAAATAATCTATTTATGGTGAAGGAATGCCAGCTGAAGGAGTAATTTTTTAAACTTACACATCAAGTAGATGAGCTGTACTCACTGTTCATGTGTCATCAAGACCTGACAATCAGCAAGGCTGAGTGAAACTCATCAGTTCTCTCAAATACTCCAGGGTGGGTATTATGCATAAAAGCCCTTTCTTACCCTCATTACATTGTACTTCAATAATGATGCCTGATAATGTCAGGATGTTTCTAAAACATGCAGTTGTTTTTAGACCTTTAAACAACTCTCCCATCGTGTCTTTGCATTTGGTCAGTTGCAAATGAGTCTGTGAAAGAGAAAGCTTCAGGTATACAATTTTACATAAGAGAAAAACAATTATTTTTTAAAAATTAAACTAGAATGTATTATAAGACTTTCTGCCATTAATGAAAAGCAAAATAGGAATCTCGAGAGGGAACTGTGTTTTTAATATAAAATGGTGATTTTATCGGCATATAAAATGTTGAACACATAGTAAAAAAATTCTCCTAAGATACAAAAGCTAGAACTAATTAACATGATTGTCTACTTCATGAGGATAGAAATTCCCACAGGATATAATAGCAGTTAAGAACTTATTTAATTCTGAAGTGAAACAAAAAAATAAATCTCAACATTTTCTGCAGTTTCTTCTACTGTATATCAGAGCTGGAGCATATTGTCGGAGTTTTGAAAAGCCATTGGCATTCCCCTTGTTTTCTGTTATTTTCTATTTGTATTGACACAGCAGTAGCAGGAGCTGTGAGGCTCTGGCCAGGCCCTCAGCACAGCGAGTGTCCCCACCCAGCCTGCCAGCAGGGTGACAGAGTGGATGGCACTGCTTGCTGCCACCACGTGCCAGGGGCATTGCAGGCCCCTCCAGCTCAGGCATGGTTTCAGGAAAGATCCCGAGCAGACACACACCTGCCTCCATCCCATCTCTGTCCCAAACCCAGTCCAACACCCTGGCCTGAATGATGGCCCTCATGGGAGGTGGTGTCACCCAGGGACAGGCCTTGGTCACTGGAACATGCCCAGCGCATGGCAGTGCATGACTCCTGCTCCTTTGATGATCGCAGCAGCAAGAACTGAGTGGATATTTCAGTAATGTTTGTGAAATTCTCTGATGGATGCTGTGCTGAAGTCACTGGAGCCTGAGCAGCAGGAAGGTCCCTGGCTGCTCTGATCTCACACCTCCCTCTGCCTCCACCTGTGGACACTTGACGACTCTCCAGCCTCTCCTTTGGTTCCCACAATGGATTTAATAAAGGAAGTGCTGACACAATCTTTGCTACGGCAGCATGAGTCCTCCCTTCCAATAAGGGGGCAAAGTACGAATATAAAAACGACTTTCTTTGTTCAAAACAGAACAAACCAGATGGTTTCCCAGACTATAGTGGCTAAAAACTCTTTCACTGATTCCAGTGTGTACAGTATAATAAAAGTGTTCAGGGGCCTCTAACTTTGCACAAGGTATTTTATTGTCTTTGTTCACTGGTCTGGATATTTGCCATGACAGTAATTGAACCATGAAAATCATATATTTCTTTAAAGCATATTATAGTGCAGTTTTTAAGGCACCGCTAATAGAGTGTAATGTAAAAGGATTTTCATTAATTAATGCTTTGGGACAATTAGGACAGTTGAATAAATAAAACTATTTTATATCAAAAATGCATACAGTATTCAGCACTATCATTTCTCAGAGCAACATTAAACATAACCAATATTTTCTAAACTAGAAAAAGCTTGTGTTAGGAATAGATTTCTATGCATTTGGATATTTTTACTAATGCTTGTACACTGTATACCAGCATATTAGCAGCAGAAAAAAATATACTTTCTACTAATTATATTCCTGAAGGTTAGATACCACATCAGGATAAAGCTGATAAAGAATTATCAAAAAAAAAACTGTAAAAGAAACCCTGTTCAAGAGAAAGTTCAAAGGCATTCTTGTAAACTTTTACCCAGAGGAACCACACCACTGAAGCTGTTTAACTAGGGAGTGCTGTGAGTAATCACCATATTGGCCCCAGATACACATTTTCTTCCCCAAAACAGTAATAAGGAAGAAAAGATAAACACCTCAGTGGAGCAAGGGGAAGCTTTTAGCAATCCCAGGTGTTCAGAGTTTATACATAAGAACAAAAAGAAAAAAAGGGAAAATGTGAGTAACTATCACTTTACTCTTTTAAAATTAAATTAGGCGATGTATCAGTGGAGTTGAGGGAATAGGAACAATTTTGAGGAATGCGCAAAACCACAAGATTTCTTCTATCTGCAATTTATGTGGGACAGTAAAGTGTGTGTTAAAACATCTATCATTCTGCATTGAGCATTTGGTCATTTACCCTGTCACCACCCCATCCCCATCAGCACTGTTTCCCAACGTTCCGGTGCTTAGGCACAGGCAGGGACAAGACCAGTGCCATCTTGACAGTGTCATGGTTTTATTTCTCTGGAGAAAACAAATTGAAATTCAGCCTTAAAGATTGCATGACAAGACAGACCACCGTGGAACAGTGTTTGAAGATCCAAACAGCAAAATTAACATATATTTCATACTGGACAGGATATTTCAGCTGCTGCAGGCAGAGGCTTTACAGAATTTCTGTTAGAGTCTAAGTTAAACAAACTTTTGGTAAACCAGCTGCCCTCTCCACTGCAGCTTTTCTCACTGTAATTAGCTGAATGTCTTCCTCCACTGCATTTACATCCACTATGGAGGCTCGTCCTTTTGGATGTGTCACTATGGCGTGCCCGGGGTCGTCAGGCTGAAAGGATGAACCAAAACTGATGCAGAGAGAAACTGCCTCAGAAGAACCATGGAGGCATCCTGATAGCTCCATGTGCTCTATGAGCTGGAGAGACAAAGGATTTTACTGGCTGCCATGGAAGGCTTTTTATAAGTGAGCAACCTCTATCAAACCACTGCTTCTAATTTACCATAATCTGCCATTCTGTTTGGTTTCTGCTGCTGGTGGAAAGGGCAAGAGAGCAACAGAGGTTTAGGTGCTTTTGGCAGACAATTAAAGCATAGATGCAAGTAATACAGACCTTGCAGATACCTTATTAATGATTCAAAGAAGGAGAAGCTGTGACTAACATGTTTGAGAAATCTTTGTATTAATTCTGAGAACTGCAGGACCAGCTTCAGGAGGTCTGCATTACTCCTTTTGAGAGGGCATACAGTGCATAGGCCTTTAGGGTGTTTTATTACAGTCATACAGATAAATATTTGGGAAAGAGAGAATTTTGTATATCCATACTAAAGAGAGGAAAATTCATTTCTCCTTAGGTTCAAAAGTTTAAGGAACACTCAAAAGCTTGTTGGAGAAATGGATTAACCTGCTGGCATTCTATCAGGACCTGCAGGTTTTAGGAAATAATTTTCCTGTGCAGGTATGTATTTCAATTTTGTTTGTATATTCTATAAAGTTGATGTTAATCAATTTCAATCAATACATTTAAGTTTACTGGAATAATTTGTCTATCTCATGAATAAGGAAGAGAGATGGAAGATTGCTACATCTGAACATCATTCTCAGCTTGGCCATTTTTCTGTGTATGTGAAATCAAGAAAAAATTTCTGAAGTTAAAATGTTGGCCATGATTAGTTCACCTTAATGGTCTCTGCAAATGCTGTCAGATTCCATGGGACAGCCCTAAAAAATATAATAGAAAAGATTTACTTCAGCCAGGATTTCAACCACCCAAGGGATTTAAGAAAAATGCATTGCATTGCTATAGGTTATTTCAGTCAGCTTAGCAAATATGAAAAAAGCACAGTTTTCTTTGAAATTGTAAAAATTAGAAGTAAATTCTATAGAAGCCTAATAGTTTCCATAAAATCTTTTGGGTTCATTCATCACTTTCTACAAGTTTTTTTTCTGCAGAGAAATTCTCACCTGAGGCATCTTAAGTACTAATATGTTCTACACTGTCCAATGTTTTCTCTTTGCTCAAACACTCCAAATTACTAGTTTTCTACTGTGAGTTAGGATGTGTCAGTCTCAACTAAGATGAGAATCAAATGTTATACATATTTAGATTCAGTCAAATGATTAATTCCAGCTGAATATTTCAGAAATGATTTCACAGGTTGAACAACTTAGGTTTTGGTAGCCGAAACTGCCACCCTCCACACTGATGACAATCTAAAGCAAATCAATTTTGTTTTGTTTACAGTTATTGATAGATACATACCAAGGGTCTGGCCTTCATAGTTAGATGAGAAGCCTTAGGATTTCATAAGAAAAGTGTCCAAGTGTAATTAATGGGCAATGTCTGGCTCCATAAAACCTTTCCATGCTGGCAGATGTTCCACACTTTATCTCTCTGTCAGACATGAGCATCATATTCTTGAAATGATTTGCCTGCTTTTAGGGTCTAAGTGGAGATGCAGCTATGTGACCTCAGTATTTCCAGGGAGTTCCCGGCGGAGGGGAAGGTTCTGTCTGCCCCAGAGCCAAGGAGCCCACTGGACCCTCATGGGCCACTTGTGTCAGCACTTCATTGCCTTTATTGTTAGAAACTCTGCCAGGTGAGAGGCGGGACATCAAAGTACCTTGTTCCCACCCTGGCTGGCTGAGGGCAGCTCCTCATTACCAGCAGCAGCTCCAACACTAACACACTCTGTGAGGGTGGGTGTTAAATTCTTTGGAGATCTATCTAATCAAAACATCTGCATTTTTATGTCCATGTATGATAACTTTCTTGGAACTCCACAGGAGATAAATTTATACTTTTAAGAAAATAGACTAGAAAAAAAAAATTATTGCAGATTAAATAGGATTTTTTTTCTCACACCATTTAAAGGAAGTTTTTGCTGCTAATTTTCTTAGTTCCAAAAGGTTACTCTCTGAATGAAGGGTGAGACATAGTTGTTTAGACAGTGCAAATGAGAGCTCTGGCAGAACAGTTAATATTTGACAGTGTTCAGGAGGCATTGATCAGTGCATTTTCAAATCTTTAATTCTATAAGATTGAACAATTAATGTTGTGAGGCTTAGTCTGCAGCATACACCTTTTGGTTTTATTTGCAACATGTTTGGATTGCATTTGAACTCTTGTGTAAGAGGGATGAATCCTCTTCATATATACTTGTATATTTTACATAATTAGCCAAAAACCTTTCTAATTGCCATTTGAGATACTAAAAAGAAAAAATAAAAAAAAAAGAAAAAAAATTAAAGCAAACCTGATTGGCACGAGGCTGTATCTGTAGGAACTGATTTTCACCTGAAACACTAGAATGGAATAACCACAGAAGGGAAGCCTGAAGCAATATCTGCACAGGCTTTCATTACAAATACATTCATACTGCCTTGAGGGGCAAGGCTTGAACTTGAACCAGTCTGTCTTGTACTTCACTTTCTTAGACAGAAGCTATCTGACACAAGCTGGGACTAGGAAGTAAAGATGAGCAAAACAACTGCTCTGGGTATTCATTCCCATGTGGCATGTACTCACCCTGCCCTTCCTACAGAAGAGCTGGACCCCAGTCACATCCCAAGACAGGTAACACCTGGCTGGACTAGGGGCCAGAATTCAACTGTATTTAGAAAGAAAAGTAGATGTTTCATAACATCTCACTTGACACATAACTACATTGGTAGCACCTGCATTCATAAGGCCACTGCCTGAATGTTTATTAAATGCTGCCAAATCCCCATTCCTATACATATTTTGTATCTGTTTGCAGTTTTGTTATTTTTTCTATATTTCAGTTGGGATTAAAACTTAAGTCCCTTATGTGCATTAATATTATGATTAATACATTTTATATCAGCAGTCCTTGTAGTATAAAAGTTTTGACTTTTCTAAGCAAGGTCCTCTGTCCCTGCAACAAGATGGGAAAAAACCTGCTTCAATAATTATCAATGAGAAAAATAAATTTTACTTTTTTTTTTTTTACAAAACCCTTAATTTTAGTACTCTGTGTCAGAACAAAAGCTACTTCAGCAATTGCATATCTTGACTTAAACCCAGGTTTTTCAGCTACAAGCATTTACCAAGAAGGTCTGAAACCCCATGGAATTCTATCAAGAAGGTTACTAGTCATCCTACTGTCAATTTCAGCTGACATATTAATCCATATCTCCCTTGGCTGCACTATGGGTTTGTGGGGTTTTTTTGTTTGGTTTTTTTTTTTTTTTTTTAAGAAAAGAGTGTGGGAAAATGTACTTTTTCAAATTTAGCTGCAAAGAGTCTAATTCAATCTGAATGAACATCAAACTGTGCTTTCTGAAAAATATTAATTTATTTAAAATATCCATTTTACAGTTTGTTTCACAATAAATAAAAAATTAAAAGAAAATGCGGACAATGTTTTCCTGTATAATATTATTGAAATATGACTTATTTCTTATGGTGGTTTATTAGGAAGATGGCTGCTTAGTAATTCTTCGAACTGACTTTACATATTTACACATTTCCTTCTGTTATGTATCATTTGAATGCCATACCCTAAGACATGTAGGTTTGATATTTATATTCTGAATTATCAGTCAGTGAAGCTAGAAAGTGAAGCCTGAAATCTGGCAGATAGCATAACAGCAGAAGGATAAACAAGCTAAAAGTAGATAGAAGCTGAACTTGCCTTTAGTTTTGTCCCTTCCTCCTGCAGTCATCTTCCTCGTTATTCCTAAAGAATTTACATAACTTAGCTGTCTGCAGTAATGGTGGGATTCTTTAATATGATGGGAGCACTCTGTGGGACTGATGGACACCACAGGTTGCAGTGCATGTTGTACCCTCATGGCAGCTGTGCCAAACATTCCTCAGAGCCTAAAGCACTCAAATATTTCTGATGGCTTTTCAAATGGAAAAGTTCTTCATTTCAGCAAGAACACACTGAGCAACTCAATTCTTTACCTTTTGTTTTTGCCCTTCATATTTTCTGATAATTTTCACCATTTCTAAAGTAACCGTACTTTTGGAAATAGTTTAAAACCTCTTTTTTAATTTTTTTTTTCTCCCTGATAGCTCAGACCACACACATTCTTTGCCCTGTACTACAAGAAGCAATGCAATATTTGATTTCTCTTTCTCATGTCTTGTTAGACATGAGTTAGAAAATCTCAAAGCTTGTCATGAGAAATGGAAAAGTCTCCATCCAAAATTCAATNAAGCCATGTTTACATAGAAAGGAATTTCCATCTACAGCCCAAGTCTTTCTATCCATTTTAACTCAAATAAATTCAATGTGTTTTGCAAAGTCTGTGAAACAAACAAAAGAAACCCCACAATTTTTCATGTTTGCAAATGACTAACATTATGTTTACCAAATATGATTTACTTCTGCTGGTATAAACAGATATTAGAATATTCTATTTCCCCTGAGACCTGTGAGGCCCTTTTTGTAACAAATAATTTGTTTACCTCTGCATTTTCAGTTTCCAAATTTTGTATGTTCTTAATATCATGGTAAGATTTTAGGAAATACTTAAATGAAAGTTCTAATAATGACATTTAAAACCCATATATTCAGTGAAGCATAGTTTCTTTGAAATTCTCAGCCTACCAGAGTAAATCTTACCCTATTCCCTAGTTCATCTAGTCTGTAGCTCCAAAATAAATACCACAGTAATGGATTTTTAACACCCAAAGGGCTTTTGGCTTTGGGCAACCTGGGGCTAATAACTGATAGTGCCAATAACAATCTTCGTATGCAGTAAAGAGAAAGGCAGATTAAAAAAAAAAAAGGTATTGAGAATGTGTTTGCCCTACAGAAGCTGCTCCACCTGTGAAAGGTACAGAAGGTTCTCTTCCAAGGCAGACTCCCCAGCACTGCAGAGGGAGGGGAGGGCTGCTCCCCTAAAAGATCAGGGGTTTTTTGTCCTTTATCTAGTTGTAGATGATTTCTGTACTGTTTAGACCTGACATTAAGACTCCCTTCAACAAACCTGGATAATGTGAGTCACATTTCTTCATTCCAATCCCTTCTTTGGGGGGTTACTAAAGTAATTTAAAATAGTGTTTCNAGTAACCGTACTTTTGGAAATAGTTTAAAACCTCTTTTTTAATTTTTTTTTTCTCCCTGATAGCTCAGACCACACACATTCTTTGCCCTGTACTACAAGAAGCAATGCAATATTTGATTTCTCTTTCTCATGTCTTGTTAGACATGAGTTAGAAAATCTCAAAGCTTGTCATGAGAAATGGAAAAGTCTCCATCCAAAATTCAATTCACTACAAAAATAATTTAGAAACTGTGACACAGAGACTTTGACTGTAAGCTGTCATTTCAGATGGTTCATTTTGGTTTCCTAGTCTGACCTGCTGAAAATTAGCTTGATTTTTGGAAACTAAGGAATGTCATTGTATGAAAAAAAAAGAGAAAAAAAAAAAAAAGAGNCTTTCTATCCATTTTAACTCAAATAAATTCAATGTGTTTTGCAAAGTCTGTGAAACAAACAAAAGAAACCCCACAATTTTTCATGTTTGCAAATGACTAACATTATGTTTACCAAATATGATTTACTTCTGCTGGTATAAACAGATATTAGAATATTCTATTTCCCCTGAGACCTGTGAGGCCCTTTTTGTAACAAATAATTTGTTTACCTCTGCATTTTCAGTTTCCAAATTTTGTATGTTCTTAATATCATGGTAAGATTTTAGGAAATACTTAAATGAAAGTTCTAATAATGACATTTAAAACCCATATATTCAGTGAAGCATAGTTTCTTTGAAATTCTCAGCCTACCAGAGTAAATCTTACCCTATTCCCTAGTTCATCTAGTCTGTAGCTCCAAAATAAATACCACAGTAATGGATTTTTAACACCCAAAGGGCTTTTGGCTTTGGGCAACCTGGGGCTAATAACTGATAGTGCCAATAACAATCTTCGTATGCAGTAAAGAGAAAGGCAGATTAAAAAAAAAAAAGGTATTGAGAATGTGTTTGCCCTACAGAAGCTGCTCCACCTGTGAAAGGTACAGAAGGTTCTCTTCCAAGGCAGACTCCCCAGCACTGCAGAGGGAGTGGAGGGCTGCTCCCCTAAAAGATCAGGGGTTTTTTGTCCTTTATCTAGTTGTAGATGATTTCTGTACTGTTTAGACCTGACATTAAGACTCCCTTCAACAAACCTGGATAATGTGAGTCACATTTCTTCATTCCAATCCCTTCTTTGGGGGGTTACTAAAGTAATTTAAAATAGTGTTTCTTATTAATATATCACAGTCTGTCAAAGAACTGGCCTAGAGAGAAGCTGTGCTGCTTTCTAAGAATTTTTCTCAGTAGCTATAGTAGAGGAATGGTGACACTGAGGGCCAGATGTCAAGCATGAGAATCTGCATTACTCTTGACTTTCTTGCAAGCATCAAGGTATGTTAAGAGAGCTGAGCAGAAATGCTAAATATGCATGCTCAGATAGTGCCAAACATGCTGGGGAAAATAAAAGCAAAGATGAGTGGTACCTCCCTGCTCTGGAATTTTCCAGACTGAAGGGCAGAGCTGGCAGGGTTGGTGCTGCAGAGCCTGATCAGCGTGTGGTGCCACAGGTGGGCAACCCCTGTGTGTTCCCTGGGCTCCTGCAGCCCCCACTGCCCTCAGGCTTTAATGTTCGGATTGCCACAGCACTCCTAGAGAGTGAGGGCATGCAATTAAATTTGTTTTGCCAAGAGAAACCAAGCCACAAGCAAATGACTGAACTCTAGGTTTCAGGCTCAGGATTTTGCCAAGTCCTGGAGGAAAGCTGAGCTTAATATTGGAATTAATCTTTGGTCTTTCATGCCATCAATCATTGCTCAAAGTAGTAAATCTTGTGTCTCATTCAGCATTCAGAAATAGAAAAAGTCAGAAAACATGCATTCAAATACCTCTTCACATTTAATCATGATTATGATTCTTACTCATTTTTGATAAATATTCATGTCAATACACTTTTGTTCACATAAGTTACTCACCAAAAATATCTGCATTTAGAGTGAGAGAGGCTATTGGTATACAAAGGGGAGTTTAAATTTATGATTAGCATTTACTTGTTATTCTTTTTCTTCCAAAATATTTTTCTCAGCACTGTAAGGGAAAAGATGTTTGGCCAATTCTAACTGCATTTCTATTCTGTTAAATACATGTTCTGTTTCTGTAATAAACATTCTTAAAATCCTTTGAAGTTTGATTTCAAAACCAAATTGAATTGCTGAATTATTTTTTCTGTGCATATTGCATGAACATAAATGTTTTTTGAAAACAGTTTTCAATGCCATGTTCCTTCTTCTAAATGGAGTGTCAAGGCATGTTAGGCATACCTAAAGCATTATAATTGCAATTTTGCTAGGATGCAAAATGTCAAGACACTCTGGACGTTCTAAACAGCACTGCCAGTATACCTGCTATAATTGATCTTGAGCGGATGGTTAAACAAAATTAAGCAAATTATATTTCAGCAAGGAATATGAGGGTTAAAAGGTTAAGGACTGCTATGAACTGAACTCTTCCTGAATAAAACAAATTTTACTGCTAGAAATAATTTCACCAGTTTTTCAGTGAGGACTTTGGCAATAACAGGGCTCCAAAGGAGCCTCTTGCTAGAAAGAACAGACTGAGCCAAACCAGTAAAACAACAGTTCATCTTTGCTGCAGTATATTTCCCTGTTATCTCCTAATTCTGGTGTTTGTTGAGACTTTCTTTACAAGCTCTTCCTTTGTGTGTCTCAGGATATTAAGTTTCTAATCTTGGTTCAACAGAAAACTTGATTTATAACTGAAATCAGTAAAAACTAAATACTACTAAAAAAGGATTTTAATGATTACTTATAAGATTCATCCAAGCCCCAATTCACAGTTTATAAAACCTTAATTTGAATCCAATTTATTTTAGTGCACAAAGGACATTTTAATGGAATGTGTTTTTCAGTATCTTAAAATGACTGTTAAAATACTTAACCTCATTAAAAAAAAAGAAAATTATTTTAAAAATTTAAATGTTAAATTTTTATTTTAAAAATTGTTCCATTATTTTGTGAAAATGAAAGCAGCTACTGTTAATTTTTTCTTGCATTTTCAGTGGGAACTCAGTCAAATCAAGGCTTACTTTATTATTCCATTAATTATTAAAATATATATATTAACACAGTAGCCTTTCCTCAAAAAGCAATTCAAGGATGATGTATTTTGTAAATGGACAATGGAAGGGAGTAAGTTTGACTACTAGAATAAAATGTAACACAAACAAAGCACTTAACAGTTGCATTAAGCTGTATTTAAGCAAAAAAATATTCTTTTCTTCTGTAATGCTTTAGGGAGTATGATTGAGATTTTCCCTCAGTGAATGAATACTGTGCTAGGATTTAGTAACATTCATTCTTTACAGTTTTTTAGGATGCAATGGTAGTAGTATTCTGAAGAATTAAAAATGGATGGAAGAATACAGTTAAATCAAATAAAACCCATTGAGTCCAGTAAGAAATGTGTCCTGCAATATCTTTACAAATAACCCAATATTAAATGATTCTCATAGATCCAAAAAGGTCATGAAAACAGTCATGTAAGTTAACAACCAGAACTTTTTCAAAAATATGCTTTGTAGTAGCACTTTCCTATTTTTATTGGAGCTATCTGAATGGGTTTTGTACACTTCTGTGCTTAATGAGGAAAATTTTAAAATTGTCAATACAGTGCTGAAATCATGTCAGCTCCACAATATGTATTCCCTTCATGCAAAAGTCAATGTTTTTCAAAAGGTGAGGAGACAGAACTGGGAATTTGTCTGAAGCCAGGAAGGTTTCAACTGACTGATTGAATTAATTCCTTGGTATCAACAAAATTCTTTAAAACTGCAGGAAGAACCCTGTTTCTTATAACTTCTTATAACCCAGAAACCACTAACCAAGAGAGTTTCCTTATTTATTTATAAGTGTGAACCTCATTATTTATAGTGTGAACCCCACTGTTTTTTTAGGCCAGAGAGGTTCAGATAAGTTTGTGTGAGATAAATATAAAATAATCAGGTGTGAAGCAAGAAACCAATGTAGGGACTTTGGCTTTAATAGAACAATCACGAAGAACAGTGATTAGGAAGGGAAAAATCATTGAAACTATCAGTCCAGAGCACAACAGCAGTACAAAAGGCAAACAGGGCAGAAGATTGTTAGGTGGCACACAGAATATAAAGCAGCAGAGGTTTTTACAGCATACGTTTACTTTACTTTACTTTCCATAATTGGAAGGAGCATTAAACTGCACAGGTGGCAGATAACTGTGAACAGTCTAAAATATTTTGTGGGAGAAAGTGGAAAAGAATAACATTACTTTGGGTAAGACACACCTTTTTCCATTTTCACAGTACCTAATACAATAAGAGCCCAGAATGATATGCTCTACTCTCTCACAAATCATTAAGATGATTAAATCAAAGAGATTACTGAAAAATGATTAAAATTTTAAGAACACAATTACAAAAAATGTTTGAAATTGGCTTTGGTGTTGTTTTTCAAAAATACCTTGTATAAGGATACGTTCAAAGACTGTAGCATCCCACAAACTACACAGCAAAATCCCTGTTCTGGGAAAATCAGTGAGAATTTTGCCAGTGAGTCAGATTAAGACCCTGATGCAGTGAGGCCAACACTATACTGGGAGAGTCCTCTGAACAGACAACGCTAATTAAATTGCATTAGAATGGATGTTATTCCAACTATTTCTGACCTTCACTGGGGTTGTTTCAAATTCATAACAGTAAGGTCAATTTTTCCTGTCCAAAATCAAGAATGAAGCAGAGATTCAGAAGTAATTCTGGAGTATGAGAAGGTGCTTGATTTACTACCAATTTAACTAAGAAAAGGAGATAATTAGGCTTCACGGGTCAGAGAGTACGAAACAGCAATTTTTATCTTCAGTGCTAAGGTAGAGTTGCCAGAAAGCCCAGGCTAGAGCAGTATTTTCCTTTCCATTTGCAGGGCGCTCCTCGCAGAGGGCCCGATGCACGAGATGGACCTGCTGAGTCCGGCCCGCGCGGCTTCCAGCAGAGCCTCTAAAATGTCACTTTGCTTCACCTGCTTTTAACTTCTCCCCTGAGACTTTTCACACTATCTAGTCACAGTGCATCACTGAACCACTCTGGGTACCTTTCCTTGGATATCTGTCTAATAGCAACGCTCCATCAGATGGCTTTTTAAGCTTCATGCCAGCATAACCTCTCTCTTGCAAACCAAGTCAATTATTTTTTATCACGACTGAGAAGCAAAACAGGCTTTTGGAAACAAGGAAGAAAATAATGATGGATTAATAAAATAAAGATACACGTGCTAATTTAAAATACTTATTTGCAGTTTCTCATGACCTACATTAATTGAATGAGTCTCCTTCAAAGTCTTGTATACCGTGATGATTTTTGATATTGCTACTTTAATTAAGTTGAAATAAATTTAAAATACAGTATAAGTTTGTGAAAAGTAGGAAATACTAAAGTGGATATTTCAAAAGGAACAAAAACTTCAGGTGCTACAGCTTTAAAATTTTGATCCATCATGTATTTTTTCTGTAAACACTCTTTAAACAAGCTTTCCCAGAAGGAAATGTACTATTTTGCCTCTGAGATAGAGCAATGTCTCATTTACTGTTAACTCCACAAATAAAATAAAAGAAGTATAAATAATGTACTTTATAAAAAATGAACTGTTGTAAATATTCAGTAGAATATATAACTTTAAATGATCTTCATCGTTAATCCTTAAGTGGAAGGCTGAGCTAATACTAATGTAGTAATGAATCAATCCATAATTCACATACTTAAAGGAACAGTCCATGTGATCAGCCTCTGAAACTTATGCGTCAGATGGACACATTTCCAATTAATAAAATTGATTAAAAGATCCAAAACATTTCTAAGCTTTATCAGTTAGTGTGAGATCATTTAACACCTAAAAATTCTACCTTAATAAACTACCCAAAGAAGAGAATAGGTCAGTTAAATTATCAGTCATAAAGATAAATACTAGCAGGAGGAGGTTCTTAGAATATCTGCCTCATTTATTTGTGATTTTTTTAAATTTAGTTTGCATGTATAAAAATATTATTTTTAGAAAGCATTTTCCTTTTCTTATGATCAAATATTTTTGTACTTATGGTCTATGAGATCTCATAAAAGTATAGAATCTGTAAATAAATTTGTCTTTTTGGAAAATTTAGAAGAAAGCACTAAGTTTATCAAATAGGACAAATTTTGTTGTTTTTAATCTAAGAAATAACACTAGGAATCCAAAGAAGACTCTTTTGGAAAATGAGTTGTGCTAGATATATTTTACTCAGATTTTATATCAGAAGGAAAAAAAAGAATTCCAAAACACTTGTTTAACCTTTCATAAGATCCAAACCCAAATCATAGCACCCTTAAGAGTAAAAAACCAAAAAAACCCCCCAAAACAAACAAACAAACAAAAACCAAGCAAACAAACAAAAATACCAAAAAAAACCCCGAAAAAACAACCCATAAACTAACCAAACAAACAAACAAAAAAGATAATCCTTTTACTGGACATGTACCAGTGCTCAAGGTTTTCTTCTGTGTAAATTTAAATGGGTAGGACCCAGAATTTAATTCAAGCTTTTTGGTTTTTTTTGAAAAGGAGATGTACATTGAAGGGTGAATAATGTTTCTGACCTAGAAAGGGAAAGTCATCTGCAGTTCACAATGAATAAAGAACACTATGTGAAACGTATTCAAATGCAAAACAGAGCAAACCATCTGAATATAACTTAAGCAAAATTATCCTCAATTATAATTGTGTTTTTTGTTGGTGGTGAGCTGTTTCTGTATTTCATTTGTTGGCTGGTTTTTGTAGCCCACTCTCTGGCTGATGTCCTTGCTCTGTGCAGTTACTGTGAGGGACAGAGAGTGACGTAGCTCAAGCAGAAGGCAAAATATCTTCTCCAAAGAGCACATTTGCTTTTTGTTTATTATAATTCCAGGATTCTTATGACCTTCAAGATCATAAAGTAGTTGAAATAAGAAAATTGTCAGTAGCAATGTAATCCATACCAGAGAGAGCAGAACTACAGACATTTAGTGGTAATCAGTTGCTGTATATTATCAAAGGCAAGTGTTTCATTTTCTCTGCTCTGCTGCAACTTTTGATTGCTCTATCAGGCCTTTATTTTTCTTTTTTCTCCTGCTTTGTTCCTTTGAGGGGTTCTAGCAAGAAGGGTGGGACTCAGAATGGGAGAAGAACAGATGCTTTCACCCTTTGCTGCTCTGAGCAACTTCTGAACATTCAGTGGACTGGTTGTTCAAGCAGAATGAATAGAGGTCAATTTAATATTCCATATTCTGTGAGGAAGTCAGAAAAAAAAAATTGACTCCTTCTCCCTATACATCTTTCAAGTTGGTTGATTCACATTTCAATATTTCTCTTCTAAAAAGTCCTAAAAATTCCGATCTATAGCTTTGAGGACAGCAAGAAATGAGATCCTGCCAGTCAGTGCAGGTGGTTCAGCAAAGTAGTTTCACGGAGTGACCAACAGAGTTAAATTGCACCCAAAATTAAATGACTTTTAATTTGATTCCTATGGACAAGGGGTCCATCTTTAGACATGTATATATGGAAAGACTTCCCCTCTCCACCACCCCCAAAAAACCCAAACCAACAAATATCTCCGCCCTACCACATCATTACCTAGATTTATGCTGTGCAAATCATTGATGGAAAAAACCAGTTTTGTAACATATATTGATATATATGAATTAATATCTGGCAGAAATTCTGAACAAGAAAAATAAAAGCACATAGAGGGATTTTTAAAGTCGTTATCTTGAAAAACAGTCATCTGATAGAATTAATAAAATTCTTACATGCAATATTAGATGATAAACAAGAAAGTAATATATTTATGGCAAAGAACAGATGACATATTTCATCTATGAAATTGGTGAAATTCACACCATTCAGAACAGTAAAATTCTTAGTTCTATGGAGTGTGTCTGACAGTAAGATTTTAAAAAGATCTAAGTGTTTGACCTTTTTTTAATAAGTAGACTATTTCAAATGAGCACATCTGGTTTATGTTCCTAAACCTCTAGCCTTTAAAAGTTCTGTTCCCAATTCACACAAAATACCATTCAGCATTGCTTGACATAGTGACCTTCCCTGTAGGTGGCTGGCTGAATAAACCGATTAAATAGATTCAGGAATTTAGCATCTATACAGCAAGTTAACACTTGTATCCTGGCACCATTAGTAAACATACTCACTGCCTCTCTATGCTTTCCATTAGAGATATGGGGTTGAACTGGGAATTTTAAAAATCTACTTTATATAAATAAAGAAAGGATTTCTTAATTTTCATGTCAAAGAAGTTTTCATTGTGTTGTCACATTTTCTTAGATATAAAGCAACAGAAATCAGAAAAAGCCAAGTAATTACAACATTAAATGTTATTATTATTTCACTCTGAGGCACTGAAGGGTGGACAGAAAAGGTACAAAAATTCAAGTGATCAGTAAATATTTAACAAATTCTTTTGTTAGTTAAAAATCAAATAGTGTATGGACTGGGAAGGTTTCATTTTTTTCCCCACAACATTAATAGCAGGTTCATTTTTATTTGTGTAGAGTGTAATTCCTTTTGACTTTGCCTTCCATTTGCCTTGAGGACAAGCCAGTTTAAAACTGTTCAGCACACTGCACCATGCATAACAGGTAATCTGTCTAATTAAGGCCTGTAAGGATGTTCAAAGTAAAATATTGAAGAGCTTCCATAACCTCACTTTCACCCTCCCTGTGTACCACAGCTTCTGAGACTCAGAGATACCCTAGCCATTAACTCAAGTGTTTACTCTCTAAACTCAAATTCTTCTTTGCCAGAATGGTTCATTTCACATTTTACAAGTCTGTTTTCTCATTTACAGGCAGAAAGCAATTTATCAAATTTTTATATTACATTTCTCAGCTTGTTTCAATATTGGATGATATAATATATGCCTGGAAATTCAAAATGCACAGGCGTACTGTGACTTTATCTAGGGACCTAATAAGATTTATATCCACCTTTTTTTGTGTGTGTGTTCATTTGATGCATTTCAATGAATTATTAATTATGACCAACAATAAAATATTATTTTGGTCTGATGCACAGCAAAAGGAAAAATACCCAAGAGAAAACCATCTGACAGCTCAAAGTAGACATGGCCAAAGGATGCTCACAAGTTTCTCATCAAGTATTGTATGACATGCATCTGCCCATCAAATGAACCAGACTGACTGAGCCTTTCTGAACATACAGATGTAATCTTTGGGGAGGTTAAGTCAAGATTTATTACATATTGGGAGGCATTGATTTGATTTTTTTTTTTATAAACAGCCAAAGCTATGATAGTGAACATCAAAAGATTTCATTCTCCTTTCCAAACCTATTTTTAAAGGTTGACATATGGGATGGAAATATATGTAAGGCTGCATGTTCTGAAGCTGACAGAAGTCAGATTCAGAGCTGCATGTAATAACTTTTTACTTAAGAGATTTAAATCATACTTAAATGTTGCATTATGTAACTGCTATAAATATGTTATAATCTGCTGAGGAATTTGTTTTCATTTTGCTTTTATTACATATTCTTAACTGATCCTTGCTCTGATACAAGCTTTCAGAATGTTCTCAGTATATATGCCACACCTTATTGTCATTTAAGCTGCACATCTTGGTTTTTAACATAATGAAAAAATACAGTTCTTTACATTGTTCAGCAACATACTATTAGCATTCTTTCTGCATTACTTACTAATGAATGTCATATAGCAAAAAACCTTCACAACTTCCTTTACTTTCAAGGTCATTATAAGAAGTGTTTTTGAAACTGCAACGAACAAATGTGAAAAGCAAATGAAGTTTTTCTCCCTTACAGCTATCTAGAGAGTCAAAGAACATATAAAATATTCAGAGAAAATGTCAAGTTAAAACACTTTGGGTCTGAAAGCAATAAAGTAGGACTAAAATGATTTCTGATTTCCTTTTAAATAGAGTATTCAGATTTGTTTTGGTCTTTGTCATGCCATAAACAAAAAACACAAGATAACACTGTGCCCCACACATTAAGCTTCACTTTCAAGATGACTTTTTTTTCTTTGTAGACTCCTCAGTTTGACTTTAGGCCTATCAGATATATATTCAATGTGCTAAATAGAGCTAATTGAAGAATATAGCATGCATTTCAAAAATTCCTGAAAAATCACTCTTTACCATATAAGGAATGAAATGTTTCATGCTTATAAAGGATTACTAAGAATGATAAGAAATCTACTTAGAAAAAATCATACCAAAAGCTGGCTTAATGCTTATTTGAAGGAAAAGTGAGTGCTAATGGACTTTGACAGGCTGATCCTGCTTATAATAGCATCTAGCATACCAAATTCTCTTTCACACCACACTGTCCCCAAGGGATCATCAACCTATAGATTAAAAGCCCTGACCTTCGACCTTTCTATAGTTAACTATCTGTCAGCTGATTGTTAGCAAAGCTACCAGCAGGCATCACTTCTCTGCTTATATTATTCACAAATACCAGTTTTAGGTAAGACCAATTCACAACATAAGTCCTCGAAGTATTGAAGCTTCTCTTGCAATTTTTTTTCAGCTGCTACTGTCTATTAAAAAATAAGGATCTGATCTGAGATGCTATCTGCTCTTTCCCCTGTTAGGTCTTTCCACGTTCTTCATTAATTATTAACTTTTTTAATAAGGCTGAGTTTCACAAGACTTTTTCCTGCTAAACCTTGAGCAGTTCACAGGGATTCCTTATGAAAACAATTCCATTTTAATTTTTTATTTTATTTTTATTTTAAGGGATCTTTGCCAAGTTGATACTCTCAAGTGGTAACTGGAGGTGAGTTAAGTGCTCATCTATATCCTCCTTGGTCTTTGAACAACGCAAACTAGAAAATTAATCATGAACAGCTCAGCTATACCTCGTGCTTACATGTTTTATAGGCACTTACAGATTTAATATATAATATTTCTTCTGGAAAGCAGGGAGTAAAGTCCTGCCATGTAACTTGAGCACCTCACAGTTGTCTGCCACCTTCAAAGCTCAAGGCCAGGTGGCATTGCAGAGCACTGAGACCCTTTTGGCTCAGGGAGTTGTTGTGAGTTTCCTGTGTGGCAGGAGAGCAAAGCTCTACATGAGCCCCACTTACCCCTCTCTTCCTCAGAGCCCTGTGCTCACAGATGCATTGTGCTGCCCCTCTGCAGCCCCAGAGAGGGAGGGGAGCTGCTGCCTCCTTCACAGTGAGTGCAAAAGGTTAGCTGGTGAAGTTACAGGAAAAGGCAGACCTGTGCCTCTGCTCTGTCCTTCGTGGAAGCGATGGGAAAGGAACAATTACAGCAGCAAGAAGTGGGATGTTGAACAGGTGAGGTTTCTCACTGTCTCTCATATGCCTGCGTTGAGCCAGGCACGATCTGTTAGCACAATCTGTTTGATATTTGGTGAGGTCAGATAGATTCTCCATTTCACTGAAACTTGAAAAAAGAAGACTAACCTATAGTAGACACAGTCAATATATGCAGAACCTGCCTCACAGTAAAACAGTAAGCTCAAAAAGAAATAAACCTTTTATCCCTATTATCTACTCAGAAGTCATAACCAAGTTTTACATATCCCAATTTTCAATATGTTAAGTTTCCTACGTTTCCAAGGAGAAAATGCTCGTAAGAAATGACCTTCTATTATGGTAAATTGAGATCTAGTGACTAATAGCTAATTATTATTGCAATTCTTGACCTGATCTGTAGTGCTGGAAACCAAATCTCAGTCTCCAGAGTGTAACCAGATATACCAGACAGCCCCAGAGTTTATATAGCCAGTGTATTAACAACTGAGCAACTTCAAAATTGTTGCCTTGATGAACAACTTCAAATCTAATAAATTCCAGTGCTAAAACTAGGTGAACACTCAATTGTTTTCATTTGAACTGACAGAATTGAAAATAAGACATTTCTCTTCTATTAGTTTATTCAGGGTGAAGAATAGCATTAGAAAATTAGAGGAAAGCTTCTCATTGGTTATTTTTTCAACAGCTTCAAGCTGTTAACAGTTACATTGTCCCCAGGTATGGGGTGGTGCATGTTATGGCTAAATGATTAGTTTAGAGGCTCTTGACATACAGACTTTTTCTGTTCCCCAGTATCAGCTGTGAAAATGTATTTCCAAGCAATTAAACCTCATCTCCTGCTGGCTTAGGAGCCAGGAACCTTCAAATTTCAATTCAAATTCTTCAACACCTACTACTGCTGAAAAAAATGTAACTCAGTTACTTAGAATCACAAAGAAATCTATTGATACATGTTTAAGTGTCTTTTAAAGGGGAAAATGAAAGCCCTGGGAAGAAAAGTTGATAATGTTGTCAGTAAAGCAGATGACAAAACATATGCACTTTAATTTGTGCAGTTTTGGACCTTGCAGCACAAATACATCAGCATTCACAGCTGAAAGAAAGGGGTTGAGGTACTAAATAGTAGGAAGGAAGAATTAATCTCTGACTCTCTCGTCCTTACCTCCAGTCTTAAAGAAGAATGTCTGACTATATATATATATTTTTTTAAAAATGTACCACTGTATGCAAATTTTGGTTAGCAGCTCAGACGCAAAATGTAGCATTAATGCAGGATTATTGTGTAGCATGGGACACCTAACAGTGACCTCAACGACAGCTGGGTTTGTCTGTGGAGAGGAGAGTGTCAGACAACTGAAAGGGAGGAGAAAACATCACTGCCACCAAAGATTGCCAGCTCTTCTATGCAGATGCTGAAGAACTGAATACTGAAGTTCAAGTTAATTTGTAACTAAATTTAAAGCATATTCACAGCCCATTTTGAAGGCCAGATTGTAGGAGCACAAATGAGAATAAGGATATGCCAGCTATATCTCTCTGCATTACTTTGTTTGCTACTGGATCTATTGATTGATACTTTGCAATGTGTTTTAATTCAAGCATGTGTTTCTTCTGTATTCCCATGCCTTTTATACCAGAGATACAAACAAATGGAAGAGAGAAGAAAACAACCCTTCCTTATGTTGGCTATACACAGGACAGAAAAAATGGCAACAGCTTTCCATCGGATGTTGTCACAGCAAGGACAAAATGTTTGCTTTGGGCAGATGCAGCTGCTGCCTCCAATATTCTCTTTATTGCTGCTTGTAACATGTAGTTATAGTTTTCAGCTTGCATAAAGCACAATCAATCATGTTGACCAATATTTAGCCCAAGTGTGATATAATTCAGGGTAGTTTGGTGTGGAGAGGTTTAATAATTTATATTATAAGGTACAAGCTACTAGAAGAAATAAAATACAATAAGAACAAGCTAATGTAGTTCATGTGTGTTTTTAAGAACTCAGCTCAAGCCAGATGAGTACTGAATCCTAGGGTGGATGTTTTGGTAAGAATGAAGGTCCTTGTTTTTTCTCTTTCATTGGGAAGGGAGGAGGCAGCTTTGTGATGCTACCCCAATATTAGCAAAATTTACTGGATATTTATTGCCTCCCAGCATTAGTATTTTTGGCTCTGATGGAAGTACCAAACCCCACTAATTATATAATTAGCTAATATTGCACTGCCTCATTGATACAATGAGAAAGAAATGGAAACTAATGTTAAAGAGGTAGCCTTAATATCTGGGGCACAAAGGTGCCCATCCAGCTGGGTGGTGACTGCATTTCGACTGGATCTTTGGACTCAGGGTCAGGAAGGGGGATACTGGCTGGGTGTCTTTTTGTCAGCAATAGTTCATCTTACTTGCTAGATTCATCAGCAAGACTTAGTAATATGAAGTAAAAGACTTTTAATTTACATTTATGCTCTCATTAAAATCACTAAAAACTTGGACTTCCTACATGGAACTGATATCAGGCTTTAATTGCAATTAACATATTAGTACCCCCCTATGTGTTCTTAAACTGCAATAATTTCCATACTTTTATCATACTAATAAGCTGGCCAATGACTTCCTGCAATATAATTGAGTTGAATATTTGTAGTTAAAGTTTTATATAGTTTCTAAGGGTGTCACTTGATAGCATGTTCATTTCATACTAGTCCTTCAGACTTTATTTTAATACTTTATCTGATTTTCACAGGTGTCAAAAGTAAGTAATAATTAGAATTGGAAGAATACAGCAAACATATTTATATGAATATTCTTTTGATTTTAAATGAATTAATTTAAATTGTGTACACATTGCTTTTGTGATTACTTTCACAAATATTACAGTTAATGAATTTGTGGAAAAGAATATACAGAAAATGAGGTACTTAAATACGCCTATTGTACAAATATTTTTTCGTTTAAAGTGTAAGTATTTGACTCTAAAATTTCAAAGATAATGTTATCTGATCAGGGAATAGGAATATGCTTTGACCTTCATGACAAATCTCATTGTTGTAGATGTATGCTGGCTGTTCCCAATCAACCTTTTCTGATTTTTGCCTAGAAAACGGGAGTAGAGTTTCTCCATTATTTTTCTAAGTATAAACATGCAAGGAAGATAGGCAAAACAGAAATATTTTGTGTGAGGAAAAAAATATTAAATAGAGTTATGAAAGCAGATTACTCTCCCATAATTTTCTGACTTTTTTTTTCTTCTTCTTCTGCACTTACAGGCACTAACTCCTCAGGATCTCCCATGGGTGCTCAGAAGAGTTTTCCTGCCCAGTGTTTGCTGGCTGTCATTTGCACACTCTCCAGAAGCTTCTCCCATTTAAACAAACTGGGCACCTCTCAGGTGAGGTAGAGTTTCTGCCTCCAGCAAGACATTTGGAGTGCAACTGCCAGAATGACACGAGCAGATGACCTTTCTCATCAGTGCTTAGTTCTTTTTTTTTTTTTTTAATAATAAGACTGATGACATGCAGTAATCAGGCAGCAAAGTGAAAGCAAATGATTTAGATGACTCTACCATCCATCATCATAACCCATCAACAGGAGTTCAATTCTTCTGGCAGGCCAGTTGATTATTTCCTTCAGGTATGCTCCTTTACCCTGTTTGGAAGGGAAGAGTTTCTCACTTCTTGGTGGCCCATCTTTCACAACCTTTGCCATTTTTTTTGTTTAATTCCATGTTGTTTTGACAACTCTTTAGACAGCCTCTGCTGCCAGTCTTTATAATGTCTTATGTTTGTTTTGAACCCCATTGCCCTGAGACCAGCCTGATGGAATCACATTCCTTGTGATTTTTCTTTCTTTATTTTTTTCCAACCATCTTTTCTTTTTTTCTTTTAGTTTTCCTGTCTTCTTTTCTGTCTTTTTCTTTACAGACTCTTCTAAAATGTTTTTTTATCCCCTGGCAAAGCTAATTTTTTCTGCAGATGGGTGTTTACATAATTTTTTGTTTAAACAAGGCAGTTTTGATGCCATACAGAAAAAACTTCATATAAGTGGTAAATATAGATAATTTAGCTCTGTAAACAAGGTATTTCTCTAGGTTGAATATCACAAAATCATGCCTATATTTCAGTTTTCGGGCTTGCAGGTGACTCTTGTTTTGCTAATGATGCTGCCAAAATGCATAAAGTAGCAAACATTTTTAACATCTATTCCAAACTCTGGATCTGGAATGATTGATGATAAACAATCAAGGGGCTAGAATTTTCTAAAACTGAATATTTCATATATCTCTGAGACAGTCATAGTGACAATTTAACAACATAAACTAGGAAAGTTTCAATAGGGAAGTAACGCATCCAGGTTTCATTAAAGAAAGCCCAATATTGACTAAGGTTTTATAGTTTGACTATAACCTGTGGTATTCTTTCTTCTGGATGAAAAAGAAACAAGGAAGGAAAGGGATAGGGAATAAGAAACAGTCACAAGGACAATCCTGAGAAATAATTATTTTCATTACGTTTAATTACAACTGCAGAAATATATTTAACAATGAAAATTTTTAAATATGAGATGAAACACACATTAACCTAATGTTGAAGACTGACAGTATGGAAATATGCTCTTACTGAAAGAGAATGAAATTGGGTCACATCATCTCTAACCAATTAAGTTCATGGCTTTCAATCAAGCTGTTCTGTAGGAAAAAAATCACAGCTAATTTTTGTGGGTAGTGTTAATGCCTACATCTTGCATGTATATCATGGTGTATGGAGCAACCTATGAACTTAAAGGTAGCACAGAAGCAGATGTTCAGGTTTACACTGGCAGCAGGAACTGAAATAGTTACAGTACCTTGGATTTGCCTATGCTCTCGTTTATGGTTCACTCAAAACCTAGCTCAAGTACAGCCTATTGTAGCTTTTCAACTCGATGAAAATGAAGGATGCACTTGGAATGTAGCTGCTTGAATTCCTGATCTACATTCAGTCCTCACTCCAGTGATGTAGTCTGCATAAACTAAAATGTGAATTTCCATAATAAGTCCTCAGTATGCTTTCAGTTATGAGGGAGGAAGACAAGTAGATTAACAATTATTTCAAAGCTGCATTATAGTGAATTATAACAATGTAAGTTTGTGGTTTGTGACCCATGCTGAATTCTTCCTACTCTTTGAAAATTCACGTAAAGGAAAAGGTTTTCATCAGCAGATATTACTCACACTGAGCAGTGCATTTCTCTTTGACTTGCCAGAGGATACAGCACTGAGAGTGTCTTCATGTGCAGTAACTTATTATAACTCAAAAATAGAACAAGCAACCTTAACTTCAGCTACACTCTGTGCATTTGTGAGCTACTGCTGATTATCAAGTGTGCTATAAATTCACATTTCCCTTAACCAGCTGCACCCTAACTATTGCAAACAGACAAGCCTTGAGACGTTACCACGTATGATGTAAGGACCTGGCAAATCTTCATAATTTTAAGGCTTTTTTGCCATTTTATCATGTAACATTTAACAATAATTGCCTAATCATTCCTAACTCCTTGATACTTTTTGCAGGAATATTAATTCTCATCGACTCAATTGATGTTAATATGGCTGCAATAGATCTTTAGTGGATTTTCCACTGAAATTCAGAATTAATTACTTGGTCCATAACTTTGAAGCTACAACTCTGTTATATAGAACCTGTTCTTACAGCTTTAATCTGAACAAAACTTAATGAACTTCCATAGAGTAAATAAGTCACATTCATGTTGGCTCCAGTTAGGCTGAAAGTGGCAGAAAGTGACCCAATGAGTGGTGAAAATGAAACTTCTAAGACAATTATAAATGATTCCAGTTTCTGAAGCCAGCTCCCCAAAGAATGTGCTACTTTTCAGGTGCTGTAGTCATTTGTAACCATGCTCAAGAGGAAGAAGAATAGACAAAGTGAAGGAATTTATCTAATAGAGGAGGGATTGTTATTTGAGGTGGTATCATTTTTTCACATAAAAAATTCTTTATTGCACTTTAAATTCAACTACAGCCAAAAGATGCAAAGTTATTAAATTAAAGGTTACCAATCAGTGCTTCAAATCTCCATGGAACAAACAAAAATATCTAAAGACCACAGGAAGTGATCTACTTATTCAGACACTGTCTGCTGACCTTCTTAACAGACTAGAAACTCGCAGATATTGATTACTGCTTTAAGAAAAGTGCCTTAAAAATCCTTTCGTATTATAAAACATTTGTTGTCTTGAGCTGCATTTAAAATATTGTGAATGACAGTGGCTAGTTTTGGAATATACTTTTTATTGTTTTATTCTGACAGTGCTTTTTAGGTTGTTAATAAAGTTATTTAATCTGTATTTAGAGTGCCAGAGTCTGTCCATTATTTAATAAAAGAGGCAGGTGTTATAAGTGATTTACTTAATCATATTACCAGGAAAAGAACTATATCAGACATCTTTATAAGGTGTGAACTGACACATTACTTTGGGGTCTCTGTATAAAGTAGTATGAATCCTTTTTCCTCCAGAGAACCTTTTGCATGCACTCATCCTCTGAGTCAGTTCCCTGAATGAAGAAAACCCCTTTTTTCATAAATGAGGACCAATAATATGGTCCCTATTTTGCTGGATACTGATATATATATTTTAGATACAGCAAACAGGGCTGGATTAAAGGAAAATGAAAAGGGTTATTTGAAGTATATTCTGGAACACCTGATGAGTGTTCTTATGTCCTGTAAAGCAAGTAGGGTATTCTTGCAATTTCTTACAAGACAATTTGAATCTGCAGATATGAATAAGTCTTCAGAGTAAGAGAAGGATCTCATCTTGGAGCTGTTTCCAAAAAGAAAATTTTCAGCTTTGAAAAAAAATCAATAAGATTCTCAGTAAATGAGACTTACATACCAGCTGGAAATTGAAGAAGAATTGAATCAAATTTAGCAAAACCCAGGTAAACCAACAAGATTCTATATATCTGGAGTTTAAATATGTCTAAAACATGATTTTCCCCAAAAAAACCCTAAATTATCTAGTAAAAATCTAGTTTTCGTTAAAAAAAGTCTGAATTGAAATTCCTTTAGCAGACTTAAAATTTGTGCCTATGTATTCATAGAGTGAAAATTTAAACATTAAACTTTGAAGAGCAGAAGGAAGATTTTTGTTTTGCCACAAATCGCAATGGGCTTTCACATAGTTAAGACAATATCTCTTTGTTGAAATTAATCTTTATGGATACTAAAAAAGGTGTCTCATAAACAGCAAAAATAGTCTGTGCTTGCTCGTTCTGGTATGATACAGATGTAATTTTATCAATAATTAATCAAAACCTTAAAGGAAAGCATCTGTTTGTTACCAAGATGATTGCTGAGATGGTTTGTAAATAAAGAGTGTGAGTCGATTCTCTGTAGGAGAATTTAGACATCCAGATAAGATTTCTTAAAAAAGCCTGCATTCATCAAGATCTACCATAACAGTAAAAGCATCATGGCACATTACTGTACTTCTCCCACAGTTTGATGAGTATGGCTTACAGTTTTGAAAGAATTTTAGAACTGCTGAATGAGTATGTACCTCAGTGTATATGAAGCTTTTTAGGGCTATTTATGTATCTCCCTGACAAGAGATGGTGAAGGATTGTTAAACTCTAATGATGACCATTACTTAGACAGGTGCATTCAAAGGACAGTGTGTTCACAGGATATTGAAAAGCAAAACATTCGTAAATGAGGGAGCAAAACAAACACAAGTTATTTGTGAATGTCAGAACCTGAGAATTCTAAGATCCTAAGAAATATGGTCAAAGGGGAATAAAAAGTTTCAGAGCACCTGACAGAAGCAATGGATGACATCGAGTGGGGCAGTGCTTCTACCTGAACAGAGAGATCCTCCCAGATCATGTGGAAGTTTGAATTTGGTGCCAAGAGGGAGTGAGGGTCACAAGAAGATAAGCAGGTAATTTGTAGTGCACCTTTTTCAGGAATACCTAAAAATGCTAAGAAAATGCAGACGGATACTTAGGCAGGATATTATATATGCAAAAAATAATCACTTATGAAGTGTTTGGAGACAACGTGTTACAGGTTGTAGCATGTTAGTTTGGGCAAATTTCCAGTGAAGGTGGAAGAATGCAGAATATCACTGAGTAATAAAAAAGTAGGTGTATCTCACTGGGTGACTCTGTTTCCCTGTCACAAGACAGATTCTAACAATTTCAACCATTTTAATGAAATACTTTGAAATTTATGAACAAAGATAGATATCAAAGAGCTAGCTATCATTAAGAATGATGACCTCAGCTAAAAATAATTTTTGTTTAATAATTTATTCCAAACTTATTGAAATAAATGTTTTGCATTTCATCAATAGACAAAACATGTCATACTGCGTTCATAAATCAAGCACTGTGTTTAGGTTTTCTAAAAGCTCTAGTTAAGTGAGGACAGGGTTTGTGTGCTCTGCAGATGTATGTGATCATAATATTTACTGGTGATATAAGCTTGGCTTTGATTCTCTGCATTAACTTTATCAATGCAAGATAACAAATGACTAAATGTAGCTGAAGGCTCAGCTAGGAAAGGCAGCGTTGGTGTGTGCCTTCTGACTGACCTCATAAACAATCAGCATTTCTCACTGGTTGAAGCGTTCTCTGGGGCTGCTAATCATCACAAAAGAATTACTATACTTTCATTTCCAACTCAGACAATCCATAAATTCAGGCAGAACAGATTCTCACACCATCAATGAATATAAAAGCAGTTTAAAGAGTGTATGCTCATTACCTGAGTGCCACATCGTCTTGTGTGGTGGTTTAGTCCACCCACCTGCACCAGTGGGAATGTACTAGTTAGTTAATATAGATTAAATCTCCTATTTTCTGAGGAAAGATATAAAACTCTTCCCTCTTCCTTTTTAGTACTCCCAGAGGCATCTGTGCAGGAGTTACTCATCAGCACAGGCACGGCTGGGGCAGTGCTGACAGATAGCTGGGAGCAGCAAGGAGCTTTGGAAGCAGCACCGAGCCCAGAGCTCCTGAGGCCAGAGGGGCCAGAGATGTGGCAGCTGGAGAGTGAATTTACTGCAGTCTGGGTGACCACAGTCTCCCCTCTGTGCCATCAGAGTGACATGGGATAAAATCCATCAAGAAAACCCCTTGGGTTTCCCTCTGCACCTGAGGCGTTTTCAGCCTGTGCTAAAGGTCTCTGAGTACCAGGCAGTCTCCCCAGTCTGTTCACATGTGTTGTGTGGCTTAGTCTTTATCAAAGTTTCACAGACAGACAGTAGATATCCTCGAGATCTCTCAGATTTTAAATACACCCATTCCTTTCAATAATTAGTTAAGATAAATTTTATCAAGACATAGTAGGAAGGAGTTAAGCAAACTAGAAATATTCCCAAGATTTTACTTCTGTTCAACTATAATTAAAATCAAACAATAGTGCAAAAATAGTTTAGGAATATCATGCAATGTAGCTCTAAAAAAATCCCAGGAGGAAGTTACAAATGCTTCCTGCAAAGAAAATAAAAAGAATCATTAGTCAGTCACAAGCCTCATTTCCTCAACGATGGGAAGTAACAATGCCATAAATCATGAGTTACCTGAAGTCATAGGAACATTTCTGCCATGGGCCTTTTGATAATCTTTACATTTACCATCATGGGAATATTGTTGAATAAATATTTACTAGACCAAACACACTATTTCTGTACAACAGATATTTTTTTTGTAAACAGCACTGAAAAATTACACATGCTAGGGACTTTCAGCTATCACTTATTATCAGACTTACTGAAAAATCCTTTAATAAAGGATGTGTGAGGGAATATACCTCCTAATAAGACAAGAAGGTCATTACAATGTCTCAAAACTCAATGCTTTGAATTGGAAATACACATCATGTTTGTATGGCTTGTTTTGTTCTGTTCTGAAGCTGACAAAAAAAGGAAGGACACTGAATGTGAGTCTCAGCCAGCCCAGGCTTCACCTTGCACAGCAGTGGAGTACTCTGGTCAGAAAACATGACAAGGACAGGACTGCACTAAAAGCTTTCAAGTTATTTTGTTTTGACACTAATATACTTAAAACTGTTTCAGTCTAAGCGTAAATATCCACAATTATTTGTGCCTTCTTAAATCTCACAGAACTTGCTCAGTGTGGGTGAGCTTTTCTAAGTTCTGTTTTGAAGGAAAACCAGCTACAACAGCAGTGTCAGGTTTATGTGAATACGGAGTTCTGGACTGGAGTCATGGCAATAATTACGAGAAATTTTTATAGATTTCTTTTATGCCAAATAATTCACTTTATATTTTATGCCCACTTGCCAATACAAACAGAAGCAGAATAGTTCCTAGGGTGAAAAAATTGCTATGCTATGGAAAACAGCTTTCATTGCTATGTGAAAAACTGAAAGGTAAAGACTAGAATGAGAAAAATATTTGGCTCTCTGCAAGGCTGGTGTTTAAAATGTGAGACTATCCATTACTTCTGAAGGCAATGGGAATTTCTCTGACTTCAGGGTTAGTAGATTCACTCTGAGTGTGGGAAGCAGAAGAGGCAGGTGACATGGGCTCAGGAGGTTCCCCCCACAGCACCCACAGCACCACTCAGCAGCAGTCTGATCCCAGCACGTGGGCAGAACCTGCTGGGGGCAAAACTGTGACCTCAACATGTCTGAGGTGCTCAGGGACACTGGGCTGAGGACCAGTCGTGCCATTCAGGGCTAGCTCTGCTCACCTTACACGGATTATTAGAACAATATCTGAGTCTTAAGCCCATTTTAAAAATTAAGAGGTATTAATTAGAAGGTGTATGCTATATGGCATTGATAAATAAAATTTTCACAGATACTGCTAATGAATAAAACTAGTAGGTTAAAATCAGCTCAGATAAATCCACAGTCAAAATGCCTTTTGGGCGGTGATTGATTTTATTCCTGCATTTTCCACCTGGAGCTGTGTGACTCATAGACCTGAAAAAAGTAGGTGTAAAAAATTAGGTCTTTTTCATTTGGAGAGTATTGCAGAGTATGTTTTGGGGCATTCCTCTAGTATTTCTAAATTGCAATCTTTAAAATGTCATTATTCAGTATGACCTATAGATGGAGAATTCTATGATATTTAGGCGTTCTGTTTTATAGGTTACAAAGTAAGCTAATATCATGGGAAGAGTCATAATTAGAAAGCAAATATTTCTCATACCTCAAAACGGTATAAGCTGAACTGTAGAATTATCTAAACTGTAACTAAATCAGATATTTGCAAAATTTCACTGAAATAAAGCAAATGATTTTTTTAACTTTTCTAGGAAACAGTCAGGAGCATATGGGTTTTTTTTAAATGGACCCTTTTTGAAGGATTCATATGACAGAGACACCTCAAAAGCAAACAGAACTAAAGTATTAATGAACATGAAAAAAATGTTTTGTAATATAAGTGCTCAAGATTTGACAGAAAGTGGATGAAATCTATCAGAGATTAAAACAGACACAGAGTTGAAATACCAGATTGCCTGTGGCAAACTCTGGAAGCAGGCTTGTTCTCATGGAATGGGAATATAACATGAAGGTATGACAGGGCATGTTTTATTGGTCCATTAATACATGCCTCAGGTATGTTTTCAGGCAGGAGGCCACAGGCTATTAATTGATATACTTTGCAGTATTTAAGCCCTGAAAAACCAAAAGCTATTCTGTGATCATTTAGAAAAATCAATCACAAAATTTCCATTTTAGGAAGATGTGACATATTCTAAAATATAAAATAAATAACAAGAAACTGAGAGAACACCATCTGATTTCTTTTGCCTGAGGAGTTATTAAGGACCCTCATAAAGGTGGAGTTCCTCAAACACAATAAGCCATGCAGGAAATAAAATAAAGATACATAAATCAAACTTCTTTTGACCTACTTTTTATTAAACTCAGGTAATCTGCAAAGATCTGGGCTGACTTTAGATAATTTCATTACATTCTTTATTTTGCTTGAAAATGTTACAAATATCACCTGTATATTGATGTCTGAAATGCTAAATTACAAAGCTACTATATCCTCAAAATCCTGAGGTTTTCTACTTGTAGTGGGAACAGTGTCTTGTAAGTTACAGAAGCAATTCATCACAATACAGTTGAAAAGTAATTGTGAAGGTTGAGTCATGTTATGCAGGAAAATCAGCTGCAGTTTTCAAAACAAGTAACAACTTCCCATGCCCAGCAATCCCACTTGGCACAGGAAGTTTTTGCCAGAGTAGCTGCCTGTTGGACCCCCACATCAATGAATGAATGCCTTGGTAGCAGATCTTATTTCTTCTGTTTTAGTCTTCTGCTGAGAGTTCTCATCTTAGAGCATTTAATTTTGCATATTTTACTTCATTATATTTCAGAGGTTTTGTTTTCCTTGCACACAAATGAGAAATTGCTTTCTTCTCTTTGCTCTAGTGTCTTTTCTCTATGAAATTCAAATAAAATGATTGTTCTTCTTGCAACATTGGTGGCTTACACGGACCATCCTAAAGTTCAAAGGCTTTACATAAGAACCATCTCTAAAGAGTAAAATCCTTTCAAGGGACTGAAAAATGTTATTCTGAGGATACAAGAATAAGGGGAAAAGACTCAGAGGTTCATGGTGAAAGAAGTGGAAAAGGAATGGATGATGAAACTACTGTGGCCAGCAGTAGATAAGAAACTTTACAAAAGCTGTAGCAAACATGAGCAATAAATAGGAAAGATCTGGTTAGCAGGAGTTGCCCAAGGAGAAGAGTGTAAATAGAGCAGATTCTCCAGGGGGAATAAAATAAGGAAAAAATATTTTACAGATTAAGGGGTTAAAAGAACCCTTAATAAAATGCAAAACTTGAAAGATGCTGTCTGATCCTGTGACCAGCCACACTGCCCTTGGTCAGCTCAGAGTCTGTGAAAGTAAAAGCTGGAACAACAACAAAAAGATCTTTGAAAATCCTCTGGAGACCGTAAACTCTTATGAGTATGTCTGTCCACAGCAGTTGTCACTTGCACTGGAGAGAACCATTGTTCAAGTGCATCCTTTGTTTGCATTTCCATATAGCTGTGTGTCTAGCTCTACATGCTTTGTAAGGTTTTTCTTCTTCCCCTTTAAATCGCTTTTTCAATCATGTTCTCTCTTCCAAATGTATTGTGGCATGTATTCTTCTCAGGTTAATGATTTTCTGTAGACTCCTTTCCTATATATTTAATGTTTCATGATTTACCTTTCTATTTTTCCCTCTGTCCTTTTGGGTGTTTTTATTTTAGAGTCTTTTAGCGTAAAGCGGAAAAGCCATTTATATACCACATATTTATTCTTTCAGACCATTATAGAAGTTAAGGCAGGAGTCACCACCTATTTCCACAGCTCCAAACTAAGCATTTCCTTTCAATTCATCATCTTACATTCATTCAATTATAGCTCTTTGTTTAGTTCTTCAGTGCATTTAAAATTAATGCAAATCTTTCAACCAAGATAGTTTAGATTAATTTTGAATGTAGAAATTTGTAAAACACTGCATTCCATTATTTACATTATGTTTGCAATGCTTCTCTCTTTCTCTAATCTGGGAATTTTATCTATTCCAGCATCCAGATTTCTCAGGCTAGTACCTTCTATCCTCACAGTCAGCATAAGGTCATTTTTCATTTTTCACACCCTTTCCACTAACCTTCATTTCAATTTCACTGTCTTCCTTTGGCTCAGGTATATAATTTCTGTCACACATATTGTCTATATAATTTAATAATTATATCTGCAACCCAGTATTTTTGGTTTTAATTTTCATTCAGTCCCAAACTGACAATTTTTTTGTTGTTATTTCTTTTGGTTTTCAGTTCTTGAAACCTAACCTAATACTTCATTGAATAGAACATCTTTGGCAATGTAAATACTTCTGGTTTATAGAAACTCAACTAAGTTACAAATGTATATATTTACTTATTTATTTCCTGTAGAAGAGATCAAACTGTCTTTTCTTTTGTTGTTCAGAGAAATTAAAAGGTCCCATTTAGCTTTAAACTACTTTACTTTGGATACCTTTTTTAAAGAAAAAATATTTAATCAAACTTTTACTGAATGTTTTTCATGCTTTTAAATCCTTAAACAGTTGTTAATCTTACTATACCAAAACTAATAATTTAGTAGCGCACACTCAATTTATTTCTCGATTTTATATTTTAGCATGTAAATTTTCATATGTTTTATATGATGGAAATCTTCAAAGCATAACTACTGTGAAAGTTTGATGCACTATTTCAGTTAAAATATATGAAAATATTTGAGACAAGTATTAATTCAACAAATGGAAGTCTTATCAGTACCTTTGCCAATATATAATATATAATATGAGATGCATGCAAAGATTAGAAGACAAAAGACCATGTGAGTCCGCATGAAGGTCTGTGAGACAAATCAGAGGGAAAAATTTACTATTAAAAAAAGAAATGCCTCTTTTCTAAGTATATCTTTTCACTGCATGGTACAAATAATTTTCCTGTTTGATGTATTGTACCTTTTTTCCCTTGCTTGAACTGATAGTTTGTACTACATTCTGTTTTAAGCTGTGATATTATTTCTCAGTACAGCCTAGCAATGTTTCTTCTCCAGAATATGCCATTCCCTGCATGGTTGCACTGGTAAATAGATTTCTAATCACTTTTAAATAGCAAAAGATCATTTAGGAAACAGATAAAATCAATGTATGTCATACAAAGGAGTTATCCTTGAAATAATTACAAGAAAAGTAATTATTAGTAATCTGATGGCTTAGTTTTGCGTGTAGTTTATTGTTATCTTAAAACAAGAACAATTAAATCAACAGAAGCCCCCTACTGATTTTGCCAACTATTTACTGGGTTCTATATGATGAGTGAAAATTGAATGTCTATTATCCCCTGGCAAAACAGCATTTAATACTTCAAATGGTAAATGTAATATGCTCATGGTTATCACAAAACAATAGATTCTATACAGCTCAAACAGACAACATCTCAACAACTCTGTATTAGTGAGGTGCATCTCAAAGGCGTTAAACAAGACAGCTTTATGGGTTTGAGAGAAACTTTTCTTCCAAAGTCATTAATTATACTGAAGGGTTATGCAAGTATCATTTCAACTTGAAATATCTTTGAGCTTTCCAGTATCTTCCATTATCACCTTAATTTTAGGCTAGTTTGTTTATCGTTTTAACATGTATTGGGAGTATGTTGGTGGAAAAACTGTCAGCACAGATGTACTTTCTAAAAGTAAGAGCTGCAGCAGATTAGTGAAGCACATTTTAAGCCCTTGATCTAGCCAAAGTGACATTCAACAGCTGTTAGGTTGCAGATGTTCCACTTACGTTTCCTGGTCAGCAGATAAAAAGATTGTTCTCCATTCCAGGGAATAAGCACCACCTTTCTAACACGTGTTACAGTAAAGCTTATTATGTCTCAATATCTCCTCAGAGTAGCTCAAGGACATGCATTGCAGCACACTGTGTGATCCAGATAATTAAGGATAACTTGGCAGCAGTTCATCTCCTGGAGGGTGGACTGAGAAATATCTATGCTATGAGAGCTCCTAGCAATTAAGGGGTTTAGGATTTAGTCTTGCATAGATAACCTGATTCTTTTCACTTTTTTTTCCACCCTGAATGGATACTTCAGATCCTGAGTCCTTCTTTGCCACTGGTCATTTAGTCAATACAGGGCAGAATTTGGTGTCAAATACAGGCAAATAAGAAAAGTAGCCTTGCTCTGCTGGCTTGTGTGCCTTGTGGGGCAAGGGAGAAGTTTTTCCTCTATCTCTTATAATAACTGGTAACTATTTTTTGGACTGTAGCCTGACCACCCAGGGAAGCTTTGATGAATAGTGTTTCTGTATATAGTTGTATCTGGAAAATCAAATAGACTCCTTTTAAACCATCCAAATGTCCAACCAGCTACAGACCATGAACAAAGCAGGTTTTTAAAGAGATCTGTTTTTTCTTTAGTGACAAACTTGAGATCACTTTGCTAACCTATAAGCCTTAAGGTGTATAATAAAAATGACAGCTCATTTTGTACAAGATCAATCAGGAATCCCAAACATATTTTCCCTTTGTTGTGACTGTTACTAAATTAAACAGACTACTTAAAGCAATGGTACTATCTTAAGTTCAAGTACTCTTTGGAAGTGATGCTGTGTGAATAATTAAGTATAAATTAAAAATAAGTTGTATGGAAAGTATTTTTTCAGAACTAGATTGAAGTGATAATTTAATAAACAGCTCTGGATCACCCTCAAAAAACACAGCGGATGCATGAGACAGAGCTCAGGTGAGGCTCTTGTGTACAGAGCTGCAGAGAAGATGTGGTAGCTGAACAGACCTCTTATCAGTCCCTGATGCTGATGAGAGAATCTTTCAGGGTAGGAACAATCTGATATAAAAAGGATTCATTCACAAGGGGATACACTGGATTTTTGAATAGAGATGCTCTAATTTCTGAGAGATGTTGACCGGTAAGTCTCCCTGAGTGAAGTGTTTCATACACCAGAAACTTACTAAACTCTATTAACATGTTTATAAAACAGCATTTCAGCTTTCTACTGTTAGCCCATCTTTTGCTTGTAACTGTTATGTAGTGCATCTATTTATTTTGATGATCAAAATAAAAATACTTGAAGAGCTCAGTGCAGCTGCAGAGACCTTTTACTAAGCTTTAACTTGCAACAGAAAAATTACATTAAACTCCTTAAATCCCATGCCAGATGTCCATACAATCACATCCTAATCCAACTCTATAATTTAATTATATTCTATTAACCATTTCCATCCAACTCTTATTTTGTCCAAGATGTCACATATACCCTCAATAATAGCTGCAGTAATTCAAAACAGATATGAAGATATCTCACCATCAGAGAAAAAAGGATGTCAAGATAAAAGCTGCTCCCAGTAAGAAGTGAAGGAAATTGATATGGTATTTCCACCCTTGGACATCAGGCTTATTTCACTACTCACAATTTCCCACTAAAAACTTTTGCTTCCAAATTTGCTTAAATATGATATAAATCATTCACTGGCTATTGTCTGTTCTCCAGACCTTGCTATTACTATCAGACCATCTTTTGGTAGATGCTAATGTTGCAAATAGTTAATACACGTATATAAACATATGCACTGAGAAATGCAGCCCTTTTAGAGGATATAATTTCACAGAATCACAGCATGGGTCAGGTTGGGAGTGACCACAGTGGGCCACGTGGCCCAACCTCTTGCCCAGGCAGGGTCATCCCAGAGCACATGGCACAGGATGGCATCCAGATGGTGCTGGGATTTCTCCAGTGAGGGAGATTCCACAGCCTCTCTGGGCAGCCTGTTCCAGTGCTCAGTCCAGCACAAGCCCTGTGCACAGTGTTCTGCTTTGCCAGTAGCGGAGTGATGTGCTGCAACACAAATGAGCAGTGGATAGAGGTAATTAGTCAGTGAATTAACGCAGCAACTCAGTTCTCCTGGACTTAATCCATTCTCCCCTTAAAAACAAACAAACAAACAAACAAACAAACAAACAAACAACTTCCCTTCCTCCCCCTCCCCCCCAAAAAACCACAAGCAAACCTAGCCCGAGTCAAACCAATTTTTTTTCCCACCAGTACAGTCTGCTGGTTTTAACTCTTCTAGTTAAAATGTGTCACTTCAATGACATTCAACTCTAGAATTGTCTAAACAGGCTGCAACACAGCAAAGTACCAATAATTTCAGCAATATCAAGTATTTTGAAGAAATGATTAATTATTTCTCTACATTCCTGATTATTTCAAAGCAACTGTGACTATGCAAGTGACACAAGCTTTGCTAATGATCCCTTTGGAATGGAGTCCAATGTCTATTTGCATACAAACATAGTAATTCAGAAAGCACTATATAACCACATTAAACAACTCATCCAATTTGGATGGGCAAAGTTAATTTAAGCTAAGGAACATAAAGCACTTGTAAGTATCTAAAAGAGAGAATTGATCAGCAGACCTGAACACATTTCACATTTATCAATAGCACATTGCTTTCTGAGGTTGAATGTTTGGGAAATGGAGTAGTCATTTTATTAATTAGATCCAGTTCCTCTTCATGGCCATTGATTATCCTTTACTTAAAAAGAGAAAACACTCGGTTGTTACAAAAGAAATTCAGCCAGCAAATATCTCAAGTTTATATACATAATCAATTACTCTGCGTACTTTTTCCCTCAGATCTTCCACTGAATCTTATTTATACTCTGGTGGTGTTGTGCACTGTTCTCAGACTCCGCACAATCAGATTTCAGCATATATTTACCAACAAACCTTTCTTTAATCAAATTTGTCATGTGCACAAGTCCTCAGAAGATATTACCAGTAATAAATGCTGTGCTTCCAGTTAGATTAGTTTAGTACAGTATGTAATAAACTGGTTGTATTGGGACTAGAAAAGTAGCTTTACTAGAATTTTTGGTTTCAATGTCTTATCTCGTTCATCAAACTCTTACTGACAAAAGAAGAGGGGAAAAAGTAATCAGGAAATCTCGAGGCATTTTCATTGTCACATATTTCTGTCAATCAAGGTAGTCCTGTAGATAAGCAGGACAATAAGAATAAACACAACTTCTTTGTTCACTATCCATATTTTACACAGACCTCAGCACAGGTGATACCACGTCAATTTTTGATTCCAGTCACCACATGAACAACATAATTGTGATAGCTTTTTTGCTTCCATTTTCTTCATGGTTTTATCTATCACTCTAATATAGGTAGTCCACATAAATACAATGGACCATGGGTCCAAGTATAGTTTCTCTTGTTAAGAGCTTATTTTTCCTTGTTATTTTCCTGTGTAGACACTGTTAAAAATATTTATGTGCCTTCATGTACCCACCCATGATAGAAAATGTGCAACATCTTTGTTTTCAAAATGTTTGTCTCTATTTCATTGAAGCACTCTCTACAATTAACACTAGTAAAACCAATGTAGATTCAGCCTTAATAAAAATCTCTTTTCCATAAACAGAAAGGTCTTTTTCTTTCATTTGCTAACACTAGCCTTTTGTAAGGAGTGGGAATATTCTTTGACATCCCAGTTCAAGTGGTGAATTTGATTTCTACTTTGAAAATCACTAGCAGTTTCAAACGTTAGAATTTTAATAAATAGAGAAAACTAGAGAAACTATGAGGATAGAATGAAAGCAAACAGAAAATGTCTTGCTTAGATGCTTTTATTCTGCTATACAATTTATAGATTTTACTCAAGTTGAAAAACTGATACAAGCTTCCCTGAACAGAGAGATGTCAATATAAAAACCACTTCTTGTAACATCTATTCAAAAGTTTTGAACAGATCTTCATTTTTTTAACAGATGTTTTACTGAAAATATATTACATCTATTATATTTACAGAAAACCAAATATTTTAAAATCAATATTTATAACACTTTTAATATTTATGGTACCGAGATTTTGTGAGCTGAAAGTCAAACAACTTAAATTATATTCAGTCTTGAAATATTAAATATATAAGAAGATTTGTAGTGAGGTTTCAGTTCTTTATGCATAGTTCAAGTATGAAATTGATGTAAAATCAGTGTGATGATTGACATTTGCTGTAGATTTGTTCCACAGCATTTAACTATCTTTCATCTTATTTTGGTGTTAAACCTGAACATGAGGCTGAAAAGCATGGAGAGGATATTAAATGGTGACTACCACTCCTGTCAGTGGAGAAATATTAAATGAAACTAAAAAAGAAAAAGAAAGTAAATAAAATCATTTTGCAACCCATTAAAATCAAATAATTATAATTTCTTCTCCTTGGTGCTTTCTGAATGCAATATAATTCAAAAATGATAGGTCATGAAATTTCATAAAATGCTTTGATTTTATTCCATGTGGCTGTTGGATAGAATCCATAAACCCAAATCAAGAAGCACCAACCTCTCTGCTTCCAGTCTCAGCAAAGACAATTTCTAAGTAATCTCCTAAATCAGATTGAGACACTGCAAAGAATTTTTCTCCTTCCTTTCCTGCAGTTCTTTTGTAGACAAACAAAGGTCTTCTTTCTCTTCAGATATCAATACAGCATCTTTCAGATTGATTAAATTGTATTAAAAATTAATTAAAATAAAAACCTGCAAACTGCATGTTTAGTAAAGTAGGGAATAAATGTTTTAATGATGATTTACATTTCTCATGTACATTTTAGCTAGAATAATCCCAAAGTAGTTTAAACTATGCTTTTTAACATACTGGGATTTGCACTCTAATGCATTGATTATGATTCTATAACTGAAGGCTAGAATCTATCTTCTTCTTTATGTATTAATTATATTGTGTGTCATCCCTAATTCATTCTTAGACTAGAGAATGAGGCAATGTATTTGAAACGGATTTTTCTGAATACTTTTATTATTCTCAGCCTTTTCCAAAATTGTCAGTAATAGATTAAAAAAAAAATCAATTAATCTGAACTATTAAAGTGATTATTGGTGTTTTTGTTACGCTTGTGTTTAGGACAGGGCAGTTCTTCAAGGCATTTTTAGGAGGTTGACCTTGTGATATCAGAAGATGTTTTTTCACTCTCATTTCATGCTCGAGTATGAGTAGAATTGAGCCAAGGTTGAGAAAATTTCTTACAGTTTGAGTACAACAATTAAAAGAACATTTACCATTAAGAAGTTTTCCTAACATCTAACTTAAATGCACACTGCTGCAGCTCAAGTGCATTACTTTCCATCTTATTGTCTAAGAAGTGGAACAGTTTATTCCATCTTTTTTGTACAATGGCTTTTTCTATGCCTGAGGGCCTTTGTGTACATTCTTTAACAAAGTTTTTCAGCTACTCATAAGGACTCTGGCTTTTTTGTTTATCTCTTCTTCAGTTCCTTGAACTGGCCACTCAGTACTCCAGCTGAGGTGATCCTGTTTCTTCATACAGCTGGTGCACTACTTTGAGCATCCCACAGGTAAAGTCTCAGTTAACAACTCTGCTGAAAACTTCATTGATTTGGTTTGGTTTGGTTTGGTTTGGTTTGGTTTGATTTGGTTTGGTTTGGTTTGGTTTGGTTTGGTTTGGTTTGGTTTGGTTTGGTTTGGTTCAGCAGAACTATTTGTTAGAATCTCTGCCTCGTCCCACCGGGCTGTAAGGATTAGAGGCATGAGGAATAGAAAATGGACAATGGGAAGAACAGTCACCATGTAAAAAAAAAAGGTCAAACTTGATTTAAAATAGTGCATGCAACTTGCACACCTCTTCAGGAAAAGCAAAAAACTTATATTGATTTGGTGTCTGATGCTATTTTTAAATCCCAGGTATGAGATATCATATTTGATAAAGCATGACATTTTGTCTGATGTTCAACAGTGATAAATGATGAAACTCAGTGGTTTTTTCTGCATATTTTTTTCATAATTCATTGTTCTCCGTTCCTGCCCAAGTTTACAGTGCTGCACCTGTCCCCATTGCTCTTCTGTTTCTTTTATTTCAGACCATTTTTTGAACTTGTCTTTGTAGCTTTGAATTTTAAACCTCACATATTTTAATTTCCTTCAATGCCACTAGGTAGCTGCAATCTCCTGGGTCCTAAATGAAAATATCGAACAAAACTACACATCTGCTTTGTAAGTGAACCATTGGTAACTGGACCTCTAGGACATTTTATCAGTCTTGCAACAGTGAAGGAGAACATGAAAAAAAGAGTTATTTAGGTACACTAGGCCTATTTAGTTAAAAAGTTTATATTACATACCTGATTACCAGTTTCCAAGGTCTTTAGCCACATCTTTGGCACAGCTAAACACAGCAGTTACACGATGTGATATGGTTTTATTTCAGAATACATCATCAGGTTTCAATTTTAACATAACAATACAATAGCTCCTCTTGCAAGACAAGATGGCTTTTCTCCAGCAGTGAATCAGCACTATCTAGATATTTAGGGATGGAAGAAGAAACGAATAAAATTTCAACATGTATTCTTGATATATTATTTAAAAAGTGGATGTGAGAACATTCTCTATACTGTGGTGAATGTACAAGTATCCAGTGTTTCAATCCCTCAGCTTGATGTTTTCTGTTTCTTTTTCTTTTGTCTCCCTGAGTTTGTCACACACACTCACACTCTTACACACTCACACCCACTCTTGCACACCCTGACACACTCTTATACACACAACTACATGTGTGTGTGTGCTTGCTTTTCATTACTGGCATTCTTTCTGTCCATGCTTTATGTTGAATAATTCATTGCATATGACATTCCAATTAGTAAACAATAAATTCAGTCCAAGAGAGAAAAGTAAATTGCATTTTCTGTACCATTCACATCTCTTTGCAAACCAGCAATAAGTCATCACTTAAGACATTGCTCTGGAAAAGATGCTGTAGGATGATGGATCACATTGTTAATCTGAGAGAGCAAATTGCAGTCACTTCTTTTAATACATGGAACCCAACTTTGTACAAAACCTATACTTTTGAATTAGTGACTGACAGAATGAATGCAAATGTATAGAATACCTTATAAAGTGGTGTTTTTCTAAATTCAGTTGAATTATGCAGAAAATTACAGCTGAGAGGCTGGCTGGGTAAACAGATCACAAAGCAGAGTCAGTATATTTCAATTATTAAAGCAGTTTGCAACTTTCCCAGATAATTCTAGACCTTTTAAAAAGTTTTCTAGGTACAATAAAAAGTTATTTCACCTCCTATACCAGACTTGTTTCTATCATTGGTTTAATTTGAATTTTTTTTTTCAGAATATTACATTTTAGACTATCTCTGTGTACTAAAATAAGGAATTCATCTAAGCTCTCTGCTGTTGCACTTGTAAATAGCATAATTTTCTGCCACATTTCAGTGTGTTTGTAATGATAAGGCTGAGCCAAATGGGAAGAAATGCACTACCTGGATGTCTTTCCAAAGAACGAACAAGGAAAAAATAGAATGGACCATGCATAAGGAAGAGATCCCACTATCCTCACACATGAATGACATTTCTGCCTTCAAGTTCTCTTTCCCAATGCTCCTTATTCCTCTAGACCAACCAATCTATAGTTTCATTTTATTTCCTCATTTTCCTGCCAGGTAAGCCTTAGGGGAAATAATTGCTGCCTTTTTCCATACACTCTTTGCAGTGAGCTCAGTGCCTTTGAATATAAGGAGGGACAGCAGTGAAAACATAGAATAACGCAAACTCTCTTCATTTACCTTGAAAAAGCTTGTCTTCAGCCATCAGATACAGACTGCTCTACTTCATATTGTTCTGACAACTTGAAACATTGACCTGCGTTTCGACAGTCAAAACAATTTGGAAAACCAAAATCACATTTCCCTTAGTTCAGTGCAATAGAGATATCTCCTCATTTCAGGATGATGACTAAAATTTTACTGTCTTAAAAAAAACCCTATTTTTTCTTCATACAGGCACAGCTACGTATATTTGGACCTTTGCAAGTAAATTAATTTCCTTTAATTGTGGCTGAAAAACTGCATGTCTGGATATGGACTGTAGTCAAAGCCACCACAAAGCCTTAAAGTGCTGTATCCCTTACCATGGCTCAGCATGGCTCTCGCTGCTCAGTCACACCAGGCTCTGCAGCTTGAATTACCTCTTTGATAGCACACTTTTAAGTGGGTGGATATGTATGATTTTAAGACCACTGATGTTTTGCTCTCCTCATTAATTTCTCCTTCATTTAATGTAAGGCGGATTTTTTCCAGTCTTTTTTTACAGCAAATGTATAGAAAATGTCGGGAAAATGACAATTCCAGACTGGCACTGCACCAGAGTCAGAGGCACTGGACATCAAAAAATAGCCTATGTGGAGGACAATGCTTTCCTCACTCATGCCACTGTTTCTGGCCAGGCTTGCACCTACTGAAGAGATGATTTCTTAACATTACCAAGACACTAGGAAGTGCCACTTTCTATTAACCAATTCATTTTACTTAGCCTGAGTTGAAACATCAGTTTTCCAGTAAGTTCGGGGTTGTTAGAGGCATTGAAAGATTTAATTTTCCCTTTCCCAAGCAGAAAGAAAAGACACTCTAGTGAACTGTTCTCAATGCTAATTTGGAATTAAAAGATAGAAGTTATCCCCTACACAGTCACAGCTCTGCCCTGAGTGTATTCCCTGCTCTTTCTCTTGTTATTCCCTACTGAATTGGATACAATACTACAGTTGAGAAGTTGGTAAAATAAAAGATAAGGGATGTGTAAAAAATCAATAGCTACCTTAGTTAAACTTTATATGAACTACGTTTATTTAAAAGTTGCCTTTTCATTTATTTTTTCACATCATTTAATTTGGCATTATAGCAAACTTCTTTTGAATGTAAATTAGGTGAAAAATGCTTTCTGCTTTAACGTCAAATCCCTTGACTCTGCTCATCTTCATCATGACTTTATGCTGTTAAAAAGAGCTCTGCACACTACATTATTGCTTAATTATCCCACATTGGATTTTCATTGACAATCAAAAATTCAGAAGTGCTGACATTAACTTACTAATGAACACAAAACCTCTTCTGTCCATTACATGTGGAACAAAATTCAAATCATATGGGCAGTATTGCTTAGATATTGTGGTCATATTTTAACAGTGGAGAAACAACCCAGAAAATGAAAACCTAAACTAAAATTTAGTCATAACCTGTTCTTGCACTTTCCAGAAAAAAAAAAAGAACATCTAATATTGCAATCAAAAGTAACTCTGGGTCCAGCTGAAGCCACAGAACTATCAAGAGCAGAAGTCAACTCCACAAACACACTAATTATAAACATGGAGTATTTTTAAAGGATTAAAAGACAGACTTACAATATAAAAATATAAAATACTTCCTCACAAATTATATGGGTGTGTGTATTTATATATAGGTATTTCTGATTAGAAAAAATAATATTTTATATGTCTCAATTTACAAGACAGTGTCTCTACACGTCTTGTGTTTTAGTTTTTAAAAATATTAATTTATTATACGATCAAGCATAAATCTGAGCAATGCTATTGTCTTACCTAAAAGTAAGTTAGTTTGGTCATGATTTTTCAATTCTGACACAAATTAAAAGCATAACATTCAAAACTACGCTTGGTTAAAATTTGGTGTCCTAGACCAGTCCATTTACAGGTCTAAAGTAGGCATTATATTTCTTATGGGTAATACAGACTTTCTTATGAATCACCAGGCTGAAAATATGGCTCACAACAGCTTAAAAAGGTTTCAAATAAATTTGATTGTTGCTCTGTCCTAGTGTTTTTCCCTTTCATGACTTAAATTCAACAACAATAAAACCAAGTTTGATTTTGCCATGATTAAATGTTACTAAATTAACAGTAATAAAAAAGAGTGAGCATGACTGTAATAAAAAAAAGCTTCCCTTCTCTTCAAATTACCACTAGTAATAATTTGCTTCATGGAAAATCTGTTGAATCTGTGGCAGTCTAACAGAATTGCTGCAGGATGACCACAAGCATTAATCACCTGCTTTAGTCAGTTAATTGTTTAGAGATCAGAAATGAACACATATTGTGTAGACTGTTGTACAGTCTGTAAGAATTAATCCTTTACCTTTTTTTTTTTTTTNTTTTTTTTTTTTTTTTTTTTTTTTTTTGTAATTGAGCACTTGCAGATAGTTTTCTGGTTTTGTTTTAACTGAGCACTTGCAAGTGCTGCTGATACAGCCACAGTAAAACATGACTTTTGAAATTATAGATTTTGTCATTGAGGTATTTTTGCTATTTGCACCTAATTAATTAGTAATAGATGTGGAAGCAGTATTCTGACCTAGTTATAAATCTCTGTAGGTACCTGTATATTTATAGAATTCCTCGTTGGACTAGATCATTAGCCAGTGAGCAATAAATGAACTTTAAATGATTTAGTGGTGTTAGTTTCTTGTCACCTCTCACAAATACCTCTGCTGAACAGAAGTACTTATAACACAAGAACAAAAAGTTAAGTAGAACTATCCTACAACATGTCCTGGTTTTAAATTTTGTACACCTTATTGACATTTTGAACTTGCAGCTCAATATGCTATCTAGTGAACTTTTACCTGTGATGAGACTACTATTGATCCACACAACATCTAAAGCTGTTCTGATCTTTAAAAAGGTCTCTTTTTTTTGTATTTACTTTTCCTTCTTTAACACATATTAAATCCCTTTGTATTGTCTGATGCACTAAACTCACCTAACTGTAATACCAGACTTAGGATGGAGAATGCTTTTCAGATATACTAACTGTTTAAATTTATGAGCACAGCTGGTGTTCCTTCCTTATTGCTTTACAGTGCTTTCTTGTGGATTTTTCCCTGATAATATCTCATCCTTACATATCAGAAAGAAACCTGAACGTTAATCACAAGACTACAGAGAAAGACGCCTCCATGCTAGAAGCTTATGACTTTTTACAAAGGCAAATCTGTTCAGCTGAATTGTACATGTACATGCCTATCTGTACAATTTTGTCTTGCAAACACCTGCAAACAGTTGAGTTTAATTAAACTGCAGCTGTTGCTGACTGAGAACAGACATTTACCAACAAATCTGCTAACCTTACATTGTCTTTCTCTGTGTCTTTCTGTGCATATTTTTTTTACTCCCAATTATCTGTTAACATTTTTCTTTAATGGTAGAAACATTTTGAAATATATGCTGTGTAATTAAAATCTAAGAATCAAAGTGCTGTCTAAAGTGGTGGGCATGTGATGCAAGTAATGGTGCTCCCTAGATGAGGAGCTTAGAGACTAATGTATATGCAAATAATATCAGTTTACTGAGCACCTTGAAAGCCAAATTGCTCATCAGAAGACGTTTGGGGAAATGAAGAATATTCATAGATAATGTAATCCAAGCCCCTGAGTTATATGCCATCTTAGAATAGGATAACCTAGTAATTAGGCCATTTCCTAATAAGAGGAAGGATAAAAAAAGAAGAAATAGAACTAAGAACAGAAATAGACAATACATGCTGGAGACAAAATGTGGCAGAAATTTATTCACTTTTATATTGTTCAAAAAAAGGTTAAAGCCAGCTTGTCTGTACTGACAGTCAATAATCAAGGAAATGTAAAGCTACTTCAGCCATTCATGATCTATAGTTACCTCTCTGGGAAGCCTTATTGATGGTAAATTAAGGAAAAGAAAATTTCCCATCAGCTGTTACATTTAGTTGGCAGTAATCAAAAACTATTTTATACTCTACATTTCCAAATTATCTCACATGGAAATCACCACATTGTTGCACTTGTAGCCCAGATGAATTCTCCCATCAATTTTTGATAATCACGATTCTACAAATATTGAGTAGTAACATATATAATGGAGATATATAACATCCAGGGCAATCAGGACCTGCTAATACATGAAGTGGGAAGATGCACAGAACCTGAGAAGCAGTGCAACTTGGAACCTCAAAATTATTTTTTTTAATAGGAAACTCCATTTAAGTTTCTGATACCTTTCAATATATATGGATATATAACAAATTGACATATGAAAATATTTTACTACCTTAGGGGTTCATAAAACCCGACTTTTTTTAAAAAAATAGTACAATCTTTTGCAAGACCAGAGAACTACTTTTCTCACTATATTTTAGCTATCAGACTTATTGTCAGTAGATCATGTGAGAAAATAAAGAAATTCTTAATGTTCAGATGTTTCTGTGGCAGACTTCCTCTTGCCATTTTATAAAGATATACTACTGTTTCACTGACATACCTATAAAAGGAGACTGTGTAATTAGTTCCTTCCAATGAGTCCTCCATATCAATTCATACCATCTACCATGGGGGGCATTTTCATTAAACTATGTATGTATCTCTCTGGTACTGAGCGAATAGAACATGTTTGTAATTTGCATCAGATAAAAGGAGCCTATTCTAGAAAGCAATGGTAGATCAGCATAATCTGTTATATCTAAAACAATATTTATGACTGCTGCAAGAGCTTCTGGTTAACATAAATTAATGCTTTCTGTTTCCTCCAGCAATCTGTCAGATGCAGAAGTCAGATCCACAGGCTGTCTGAGGAAGAGCATGGGAACTCAAATCCCACAGTGCAGTTTCCTAATCCCCATAACTCCACTGTCACTCCCTTCACTGAAATGCAGCAGGAGGAGAGGTTATTTCAGCCACTGTGATGGGGCAAAAATGTTGTTTCCAGGAAATTTTCCTAAACTTGTAAAACTGCTCAAGCCCAAATGGGGATTCTGCAAAAACATCCTACTTCTAGGCTAGAGGCTAAGCTCCTTGTGGATGTTCAGAAGTGGTTGGTACTTCCAGGAGGAGCAGGAACCTTGCAAAGTGCATTTGAAGCTCTCCTCTCCTAAAATACTATCCTGAGATAGTGTTCTTCCCATACAAAACACCCTATTTCTATACTTGTTTGGTTTTTTTGTGGGTTTTTTTGTTTGTTGGTTGGGTTGGGGGGTTTTTGTTTGTTTTTTTTTTTTTTTTTTTTTGGTTGGGTTTTTTGTTTGTTTTTTTTTATCTGAAGTCTTTTAAATCATGGGGTTTTTGTCTCTCTGGGGAGTGTCATAACCACTGGACTACAGGCAGGTGGACAGATGTATTTAGTTGGCATCTGCCTACACCACTCTGCTTAAGGGATTTTGAGATTTGCTACTTCACAGTCAGGGAGAGATGGTCTAATTTAGAAACTGCATCACTCCCTGGAGGGGTTCTGGTCCCAGAGCTGTAATGTGGAATATATAATCAGCACAATTAAGGCACAGTCCCCAAGAAAGGGCAGAGGAAAGTTTAACCTTCAGAATGAGAAAGGAACTAAACAAAATTCTTCTCCGTATCAGAGCCAGTCTGCAGGACAGGACTACTGCAAGCTAGAGGAGTGTTCAGCACAAAGTATGAGCTGCAGGATAAACAGTGTATCTCAATATATGAAGAAATCACTAAAAATCCTTGAAAATAAGAAAATCTACATCTTGGAACTTAGAATACGTACTTCAGATAGAACAAATAGATGCATGTGGCAGGTGAAAATATTTATAAGATAAATTAAGTTACAACTTCTCAGTGCCTACTTCTTCATTCTGGGTGTCTATGATGGACTGAAATCCCATTTAATGGATCAAAAGTCTCTCTGGTGGTGGTCCTAACCATACTTTAAAAGAACCTAACAGTACTGTACTAGTTTGTACAGTTACACTCCTTTTCATGTCATAATTTACAATTAGTTTAAACATTAATATAATAATTAATATAGAAATTTTAAAATATCTAGAAATGTCAATATTTACACATACAGCTACATTTCTGTAACTTTGCTTTCTAAATTAGTATCATAGAATCTCCTGAGCTGGAAGGGACCCATAAGGATCACCGAAGTCTGATTCCTGTCCCTGAAAGGAGAGCCCCAAGCATCACACCATTTTCCTGAGAACAGTGTCCAAATTCTCCTTGAGCTCTGTCAGGCTGGTGCTGTGACTGCCCTGGGGAGCTGCTCCAGTGCCCAGCCACCCTCTGGGTGAAGAAACTTTTCCTGATACCCAACCTAAACCTGCCCTGACTCAGCTTTAGGGCACTCCCTTGGGTCCTGTCCCTGAGCAGAGCTCAGTGCCTGCTGCTCCCCTTCCCCTCAGGAGGAAGCTGTGACTGCAGTGAGGTCTGCCCTCAGTCTCCCCCAGGCTGAACACACCCAGTGCTCCCCATTTACCTTCCCCTCCACATCGTTCATCTTCACAGCCTTCCTTTGCACACTTTCTAACAGATTTATATGTTTCTTGTATTTTGGTGTCCCAAACTGCCCCTGGGGCTGGAGTTGACCACCAAACCATTTAAGCACCCGATTGTGTTTAAGCACAGCTCTCCTTGGAGGCCATACAGCCGCCTGCTTAATTCTTACTGAATCAGGTAGGAGCTCTGCACACGCCCAGATACCTTGAAGAACAGTTTTGAGATTATGTAATTCCTTTAGTGCCTCAAAAATTTAGGGACTTAGAATAATTATTACCTTAGTGTTCAGATTAGCAGGGCTTGCTATGCCCAGGGGTACGACATTGCTGGGCCTAGGAGCAGTTTGTCCTTTGAGGTTTTCTCTTGCACCTGGCAGTGATTTAGCTCCGTAGTGCAGTGTGCTGCAGCATGTTCTGTGGGTTTTATTAGAATCCTGTTTCTCCTTATCTCAGGGATGGACTCTTAAAGGAAAGATGATTTTTTTTTTTTAGCCTAAATTCTCCAAATCAGGACTCTTCATTTAGGCTGAGATTGATTTGGCCAAAAAAAAAAAAAAAAAAAAAAAAAAAAAAAAAAGTTTAAATTGATTGCTACATAATGAGCCTGTTCTTTGGCACACTGAGGAATCATACTGAGTTTTTTTATGTTAATCCAACACACATTTTAGATGAAGTAATTCTCAATTTTAAAATTGTATTAACCAAATACTTTAATAAGACTAGACCATTAAATAACATTATAAAATAGATTTGCTGGTCATTCTCAGCTTTTGACACCTGTTTTTACCTTTTCCTTCTTTGATCTATTATAATTTATCTAATAAACCAAATTCATGGAATTTTTTTTTCAGAAACACTAGACCTTTCAAGTTTTACATATTTTACATCTAGCTTTTGCTAGCTAGGGAGCTCATTAGCAGTTACTTCTTGTGGTGAATAAAATGCCACCTGAGAGTATAAGACCTCCCTAATTCACAAGTTCACATTCTTTTAAGAGGTTGCTTAACCTTTAAGTCAACTGCAGCATATTAAAATTAAGCTGTTTTCAGCAGATAACAGATTATTCAGTGGTACTGGAATTTCCAGGTTATGCAGTTTCGTTGGAATGCAACTGTTTAAAATATTGCCAGACATGAAATTCCAATAGTTAAAAGTCTGTGCAAATACTTCAAAACATAAGAGTTAAATGTGTTTTGAATGAGATGCAATCTTTGAAGGGAAATACCTCGTCATTGTTTTGACTACTGTAATGCAAATAATCAGCATAATATCTGGAATTAATAATAGTATTCCAGACAGCAAAAGAAATGAGCAGGAATTGCTTTTGTTTTTAATTCACAAATATAATTTTGAAAGGTGGCAGACTGACAAGTCTGGGAACCTAACAGCAGAACAGCTAATGGAAATGCAAGTTCTCTAAATCACTGAATATATCTTTGTGAAAAATTTCTTTGGCAGGGCAAAAATCCCAAGGTTTGAAGTTTTCCTGCAACTTAGAAATGATTGATAATACTGGGTTTGAGTTTTTCACAGAAATATTTGGCAAACTTTTTTCTCTTAATATGTAAATTTCTGTCTACGAAAAGGTTGTGTGTACCAGTTCCTTGAACTATTTGTTTTCTGGGAAGCTCTATATGATAGAAAAACTTCTACTTCCTTGACTGGTTCTCTGACACCTCATAGAGGTATTTTCTATTTTATTTTGTTAAAAATATTGCCACTAGAGTTTAACTAAGCTTTCACGCTTGCTAAGTATTTTGTCTTATCTTTATGCCAGTGGAAAGAGGCTTTCTATCCTCACGAATTTGAAGATTAGTTACATGATTGTATGAATTTTTATGTAGTTGATTTTTAAAAATTATGTTACTTGTGGTTACTTAGCTATTTTCCAAAATGAATCTGTATAGTCACATTGTTTGTCTTGCAGGTGAAGTGAGACTCTTGTGCTTGAAAAGAGAAATGAATAACTCTGATGTAAACTCACACAAAGAGATTAAAACCGTCTCATACACATTTTTTTTTTTATTTCAAACTTTTACTATTGGTAAATATTAAATTTGAAACTGGTGTTCTTCAAAACTGTTGTATGATGGCCATTTCCACAATGCTTTCCAAACCTGTTTAGTTTGCCCTTTGATCACATTCATGCCAGATGCAGTGGTGGGTTGTAATGTCAAAAAACTTGTCTTCTGAGAAGCTGTGCAGGTAATATTTACAGCAGATACCACAAGATTTTCAGACAGAAGGGAACAAGTGTATCTATCCTTTGTGAACACTGTGTTTGTATGAAAATTTGTGATGGAATCCAGAAATAAATGGAATTAATAAATTTTGACTGTGATCTAATTTTAAACAAAGTAAGAAATAACCTCAATACTTTTTCCTGTAAATACTTCCATTGCATCATACAACAAAAACAGCAATTAATGATGATGATCAATTCTTTTATCCTGCCTTTCTTTTTAAAAAAAATGATATAGCAACAGAAGTGAACTTTTTTCTTAAGCCTGAGACTGTTTTTGCTCTAGTTCTCTGAAAGTTTCTGATTTTTAACTGAAATAAAAACGAAGATATTGACAATAACATTAAAAGCCTTATATCTGAACTGCTTTTCATTCATTATACTCCAACAAGAAATGTAAAACTTTGTCACTGCATAAGTGTTTTGAGAGAAATTTGACCTCAGATTTAGCACCCATAAACTTAGTGTCATTTGTTCCTTCAGACCAAAGTCAATATTTTACTAATGAAAAATATTACACTAATAGAACTTTATTTACTGCATTAATGGTAACCTTAAAAAATGCAAATTTTTTAAAAAAATAAATTTAATTTTTTTTCACTCAAATATTTTTAATAGATATAGGTTTACATTATTTACATGCACTTGAAAACTGAACAAAGTGGAAGCCTTGGTGTTATTTCAGGGGAAGTAATTAAAGTCAGTAAAATCACTAATAAATGACAGCATAGTTACAAATAAAATTTTTACTCACTAGTGAATAAGTACATTTAGCCAAAATGAGCAGAGATTATGAGATTATTTCTGTGTTAAGAGACTCTTTTTGTTCAGTCAAGTAAAGAACATATCTTATGACTTGGTGAGAACTGACATAGAATAAGGGAGAGGCAAGTAAGTTGTGGCCTCCTGGCTACAAATCTCTCTGCCTCATCATTTGATGATTTTGCAAAACAACTGGGGAACAAGAAATCAACAAATTGGCAGCTTTAGCTCTATGTTTCCTTGAGCACACTGGTTCCCAATGGACTTATAAAAAGAAAACAACTAATGTAGAAATTATTCAGTAGAAAAAGTTCTTAAACCAAGACTCTGACTGCAGTCTTAGGCAGAAGGCAAACGAGGAGGTTGAGTCCTCACAGGTGTAAAAAGGGAGTGAGGAAGGAGGGAAATTTGGGGGTCCCCTTTAAGCTAGTCCTTACTGAACTGAGCAGAGAGTGCAGTTAGGATCACTCAGACCTCATGCATTTTATTTCAGAATCTCAAAACAAATTTACCAGCTGTCTTGATTTTATCAAATTAAATGATTTGGAGGCAAACACTTGGCAATATTTTTGCTCTGAAAATGTATCCAGTGTCATGTGTCCCTGCCTTGAAAGAGATTTTCAGGTGCATAAACCAGGTGCATAACATGCATAATTTTTGTTATCTGCTCTGAAAATACACCTGTGGATAAACTGTGTGTAGTGTTTTCTGCTCCTGGGGCTCTCTCATCACTTGCAGACGTAATGGAGGTGGACTGAGAGAGGTGAAGTTTCTATCCTACAGAAAAGTATGTATACAGAGAAGGAGTGATTCAGTGAAAGAAAATTTTTATACCCAAATACTACCAAAAGGACCTCAGCCAGTGTTACTTTCAGTTGGTACTTTTTCAAAAGCAGGAAATTCTTTTCTGCCTTAGCATAAAACTTTGCTGAAAGGATTAAAATGTTTGTCAAGTAGCAGTAGCTGTTCAAAAATGAAGAAAAAATCCAAAACATTTTCCTTTTTGGAACTGAGTACCTTGGTTCAACATGTTTTGCACACCAGACTATATTTCACTAGCTAGAACCATAAGCACAGCACTACATAATGCTAGAATGTATTATTAACAATAGTTAGATTGCTTACATATATCTTAATAACCTTGAAAAAAATCTTTACTTCTAAAACAACTTAATTGATTTTTTACTTTTCTGTAGATAAATGTTTTGACAGTCTCAATATATCTCCTATTACAATTCACTGCATGTACATCATATATTTTTTTGCTCTCCTTTAGTTCAAAATATATTAATTACTACCAACACATTAAGAGGCTTGCTTGCAAAAAGCTCATTTTACTGTCATTATCACACATTACAGTTATGTGGATCTAGAAAGATTGCAGAATACCAAACCACTTCCAGTTGTACAAAGTGTAATCTTGCAAAACTGTGGTTATGACCATGAAAAACCTCATGTTTTCCTCAGCAGAAAAGACCATCAAATATGAAATAATGAATACTGCTATCAAGCTTAGCTGGATTTGCAGGTATGTCTAGGAATGCAGACATCCTTCAAGACGAGTCTGACATCCCTTTCCCTGGGTCATGCCATGCCAAACTGTAATTATACTTGACCATAACGTTCTTAAATGTGTTTTCCTTTAAGAGCACCAATGAGGATGTGCAGCATGGACAGTATCTGACAATTATCATTCCATGTGTTGACAGGAAATTACCATTCAAGATTATGTGTTTGTTGGCTTTGCTGATGCTTATTTTTAAGTGGATGTTGGGAAGACAGATAAACTGAACATAACTGATTTCAATTTACACATTCCGGTCTCTTTTTCAACCATTAGAGTGTATAAAAGATTCTGTAATGCTGGATAGGAAGATGCTGTAGAAGTACAAAGTATAACACTATGTTTAGTTCAGGTGGGATTTGTGAGCTTGTGCACTCATAGTCCTAATGTCAGCAGTTCATTTCTTCCCTGTGAAGACAATGTTCTAAGGACTTTTGATATGCAGGTGTTTGACATGCAATATACATTTCTGCTTTGGTCAAAGAAGAATGTCTCTTCAGTTCCTTCGTTTAGCCTTTACTTTTAAAAGCTTAGGGTAATACAGTATCTCCAGTATCCTTCTAAAGAAAATAAATTATCTGTCTCCAGGGTAGCCTAATGATCATCTAAAACTATCAGTTCACTTTTTCTTTTTTTTTAACTTTCACCTATCAAAGAAGCTTGTATCCAATGAGTTTTCCATTCAAATATACAATATACTTTACAATGTCAGTAAACCCAGAAGAATAATAAAATGTATAAATATTTTTATCCACTCCAATTTGAGGATTAGGTTAGGCTCTTTCTAATGAGGTAGAAGCTACTAGAAGCCACTGCAAGTACAACTTTCCAGAGTTTTTTGATTTTCAAGGAAGCACAGATAGCATGTCCATTTGTTTCTGCTCTTAGAAATCCTTGTTCTATGACAGGGACTCCCAACAAGCCTTCCTGAATCTATTGCAGTTGCAATATCTCCCACAAGGATATCATGTCTGCCACTGTGATCTCCTTTTACCCATATCATTCCCTAATCCAGGTCTGCCTGCACCATACAAAATCCTTGGCAAAGGAGGAGTCTGTAGCCTTTTCTCTCCAATCTTGCAGCAAAATGTGTTCATTTACTTCTTTATAACACAATTTTACACAATTGCTTTGAGTTTGGCTTTTTCCTTATTTTGGTGGTGGCTTTTGTAGGGTTTTGGTTTGGGGTTTTTTTGGTTTGGGTTTTTAGCAGGAAATGAACCCTTTAAAAATCTAAATCTCATAAAATTAGATTGGCCTATTCTGTTGTGGCTTATTTGTAAGAATTTCTGTCATGTTATACAACAAGGATACTTTTTTTTTTTTTTTTTGCTAGAAACAGGTGGAAAGTCCAAGTATGGTAGCTGAGATGCCATAGAAAATGATGATCTTAAAATGCCAGTAAAGTGGATTTATGCTGGAACATTTAGTCATGTTGTAATACTATTGGCTATGGTAACAGTTCTCCTTATGAATTTAATCTTCACAATGAGACACCACAGTTAAAGCTGAAAATTGTTTACAGTGCTGGCCCAAGAAACACCATCAATTTTGAGCAGATGGAGTACAGCTAACAGCCTTCCTCTGTGGTTGTTTTTTTTGTTTTATTTTGTTTTATTTTGGTTTGGTTTGGTTTAGTTTGGTTTGATTTGTTTGCCTGTTATGGGATTTTTGTTTTTTGTTTTTTTCTAACTGTACATTGATTACTTTAAAGGTTATGGGGATTACATATGCATGACATCTTGTAAGTGGAATTATGGATAGTGAAGGAATCATCTTGAACAAGTTTGGGGAAGTGAGAGGAGTAGCTGGCCATCTCAAGGACACACATTTTCTGAAGGATATAGGTGCCAGAATAGTTTACAGTTGTTTTTCTCAGAATAATTGATGCATAAAAATTCTCATGTCAGTTTTCATAAAATACAAACAAATAGCTAAACAGATAAATTGGGCTATTTTCATATGAGTAACAGTCCCAAATACTTGGGGTTATGCGTTACTATAACAATACCAAGTGACCCAATGATACAGTCTTGTGTGCTGAGAAATGAAATGAGGTAGTGATCAGTAAAAATGAGTGAAGTAGGGTTTTTTGGGGGGAGGAGAAAATATTCTGGAAGTCAAAAGTCAGCACTTTTCACTTCCAGAATAAGGTCATATAACATTTTAGTCTTAGACAAATTAAAATGAAGACTATTTCCCAAGGACCATTTATAGTTTTCTCAGTGGGATCTAAAATGCAGTAACCTTTCTTTGCATAAAATATAATGTTAGAAATGATTCAGTGAAAGAAAATTTTTATACCCAAATACTACCAAAAGGACCTCAGCCAGTGTTACTTTCAGTTGGTACTTCTTCAAATCTGCAGGCTTTTTAGTCTTGTGACACAGCTACCTATGATGCTTTTCAGCACAAGAAAGAAGGTAAAACCTTTTCAGATTCTATATTCACAAAGAGTTTAATGTATAACTGTAATTTGAGTGACCAAGCCCAGAATAGATCTTTATATGCCTTTTTTTATTTCTTCCTTGTCTGGAAGCATTTAACTTCCCAAAGTGCAAAATTTTCTAAGTCACATTTGTTAGAGTTCACACGTCTGCTATAACATATACACACACACAGAGGTGGAAAGCATTGCTCTGCAAACTTCCTGCTGGCCAAACTGTCATTAGCTAACCTCAAACATGTTTACTCTTTTCACTTAGGTGGTTCCTGAATTAAAATATACTGGTCAAACTACCACATAATCAGTCCTGATGGTGAGGAGCCTCCCAGACAAAAAACAAATATCACATGCATCAAAATCAAAGCATTCCTCTGGTTATCTTAGCTGCCAAAGTAAACCAATAACAACCTGAAAACATCAGGCACTACTAACACACACACACACACACACACAGACAAAAAAAAAAAAAAAAAAAAAAAAAAAAAAAGAGCTCCCTCTTCACCTCTGCCAACAGCTTAATAGTTGGAAGTTACAGTAGGTGGTTTCTGTGGACCCAAGTTCATTACCCTGCCTGTTTCAGTCTGACAAAGGGATTTAAGTCCAGCTTGTCACCCTCCTGAGAGCCTGCTGTAACCATCAGACAATAGTACAGCTCAAGGTAAATCTTTCACTCCCTCCAGCTGACATTATTCCATTTGGTATAAATAATTAAATGAAGAAGGACTTGAATTTGGCTTTCCCACATGATTGCTCTAACCACCAGGCTATAGAGTCAATCTCTCTTCCCTTTTTTTTTTTTCCACCCAGCTTAATTAAAATTTAATTGTTTACACAAAGTGAAACAGTTTTAATAGGAGAGAAATTCTGAAAGACAGAATTCCCAGTAATCCAGTACCCGGGAGACTTTCTTGAGAAATGGGAGGTCTACCACCACCTCCTAGCTTCAAATCAAGGAATAAAACCTGTCTTTTGTGGTATGCAAGAGCCCCTTCTTATTTTGAAAATTGAAGCATTACCCATCAATATTCATTATGTTTTCTGTGAGAAATGAGTAACGTGGCTTAGACACCAAACTGTAGGATATGGCCATCAGTTTCAAATCCTAGCTGGAGTAAAGGGGACTGTAGACACATGGTAGGACATCATGTCTATTTTCAGAACTTCCTACCACTTCCTATGCTTTTTTGTTCAGTTCTTTGCCTTCTGCATACCTTATCTTCAGGCACATAATGCAGGACATGCTCATAAAGCATGCAGACACCTAAGCCAGAGTGCCTGACTGTGTGAGGTGGGGTGGTGCCTGTGAGGAACAGAACCAGGGAAGCATTTCTGATTTATAAATACATCTTCAGTATATTTGCACTGAAAAACCCTTTGAATTATCATTCCTCAAAGTGTTCCTCAAGTTAAGTTTGAATCCTGGGGCATAGGGCAATACCAGTGGGAGTAAAGCTGTTTATTGTGATATTTTCCAATTTAGATTGATTGTCCTGTAGGACACTTTAGCAGAGCTGCTACTGTCAGCTCTTCAGGATGTTTTTGAGATATGGAAAACAAACCCCTGAAAGCTTGCAAACACTTTGTTGCTTGCCCCCTTAGGCACATCTGGCAGAGAGACTGCTGCTGCTGACATGAACTCTCAGGTCTGATCTCACTGCTCCCAGGATGAAACAGTTAGGTAAATCTGATGTGAGGGATCAGGAGTCAGCTTGAAGCACAAGGAGAAATTGTCTCTTTTCTGGTGAAATATTTCTATGAAGTGAGACCAGAAAAGTAACCTCACAGAGGTGGGATGGTATTTTTTACAGTAGGGAGCAGCAAGCTGTCTTTCTCCCTCCCACCACTTTCATCTTTTCTTATTTTGCTTTGACAAGGTCTGTAAAAATGTCAATTTCGGAAAGTAGCGCACAGAAGACTCATTCAAAAAGGTCAGAAGGTCCACACAACACTTTTGTGTTAATATTATTAGCATGCTTCATTTTCTCAAGCTATTTTCTAAATTCTCCTTTGAATGTTCTCTTTTCTCTTACTTTCTCTAAGCCAAAAGGTACACAATAACTTGGGTAAAAAAAAGTGCATGGTATCATTTACATAATTTGGAAAGATTGTTGGCTTGTGAAGTATAATGAAGTGAGTGGTGGGAAAAAAAAAAACAAAAAACAAAACAAAACAGAAGAAAAAAACCCAAACCACAAAAGGACATGTATTGTGACAATCTAATGGATGCCTTTTTTTAGTTCAAGTCTGTCCACCAATCTGTTCACAGGAGTGCATGCCCTGTACAAAGTTCTAATCCAATCATTTTAGGAAGCCTTAGCTTCATCCCCACTTGTGACCTTAGTCCAGTTTCACAAGTTTTTCCTCAAATTTTCAGACATTTTTGATCCTACCGAAGAAAAATCTCAAACCACACCAAGAATCCAACATAAGAGAATATAATATCTCTGTGAACCTTTCTTGCTCAGTTCTTTCAGGCTTACTGTACTGAAAGAGACCTATCTACTTTCACCTAATTCCAGCAGACTTTATGGCAATTGACTGCTATTATATTCTTGTGAGAGCTTCCTCTAAACTTGGCATTCTAGTCTTGTCCAATAAATCATTCCTCATTTCAGGTTTTTTGAGGTCAAATCCTCAAAACTGGCCTCAATCTATTCTGTCATTTTACCCAGAAATCCTGACCAGAACTGCCTCACTCAAGTTTTGGACTCTCACAGACAAGATATTCAAGAATCATTTTGAGCTATTCCAAGACTATGGAAGCTGTGTATGAATAATTTGCTGACAGGTGATCATTTTGCAGAGCCTCCCACCCGATAAAAACCAGCCCATTCATTCCAGTTCCAAAAAACCTTTCTGGCAATTTAGGGAGCAGAGAGCCCACATTTTCTTCTCTACCAAGTGCCCAATGTCTTACTGTATTTTGCTGTCTGAAAACTCATCCTTAGAAAGAGAATTGGGCCTCCAGTGAAGCAGAAAGATGCATTGCTTGACATGTCTATTGACCCAAAAACTGGAAGAAGGTGCCTGCATATCTTGCAGATTTGCCAGATTTAGCTGTAGGTTTTCTGTACAAGTCTGTTTCACCTCACCTACTTTGTTTTCCCTACAAAAACAAGGGCTTTAGGAACAGCATATCAAAATCTGTAAGATATACTTGTATCTCTTGTCCTAAAAGCCACTTTATTTTTGTCTCCCTTTTTTAACTGTAGGTTAGATGGCAGATCTCAGCGATGCCCCAGCACATTTTCTGCACTTTTCCTGAATATCCTTGTGCTTCTGGCACAACAATACAGGGCTGCTGACAATAACCCTGAAATACTGCCATTGCTAGCTTAGATGCTTAGAATGTTTTGAGAAAGATTCTCCCTTTCTCCCTTGAGAAAGACTTTCCAAGCCCATCTCTCCCCAGGAATGACTGATTGGGATCCCAACCCCTTGGTTAAATTGCTGATCTAATCTCTTGAAAGAATACAACATCTGCCTTGTCCTCCTTAGCTTAACTAGCTGGACAATACTTTCTACATTTACCTCAATGGTATGAAGCATTTCAACCATCACAGATAAGGCTAACTATTCCTGCACACCTTATCTTACATTACCTATCAGATCTTTCCTCATAGGTTGCATACATACAGTAATTACTGCATACAATTACAGAAATATCGGATAGAAATATTTATTAAATCTAAGAAACATCATCAAATTGAGAAAAAGGAAAGCATAAACCATAGGGTTCCTGAGTCAAAATAAATACGAAATTTTGATTGGTAGAAAGAGGAGTAACACTGTGTTGTTATGAAAAAAAGTCTATAACTCTGGCAATCCTCCACCAGCACAGAGGAAACAAAAAGTAGCTCATTTCACAGTGCTTTTTCCCTCTCACACTTTTTTGTATCTTCCTCTTCTCACCTCAAATCAATCTCTTGCCTTTCAGCACTCTACACACACACACACACACATACACTATGCATTCCTTCAGGGCAGTGCACAATTCCCTTACCTGTTTTGACAAGAAATGCACATTGAGTCACATGCCAGAGGCCATGGTTACACAAAAGTCACAGGTCAGTAAAGATCACTTACGTTTCCTATGAGCTTTTTCATCCTCTTTTTTTCCCTCTGGGAGTCAGGGCCTCAGAAAGGAAAGAAAGAAATGTCAAGGGCCCCTTTGCCAAGTGCTTTAAAAAAAACAAACCAAACCCACCACTGGATACTCCCCCCCCAGCCTCTTGTTACCTTGCCTTAAGGAAAGTGACCTTTTTCTCTTGGCCTCCTTCACCTTGAAGGAGTTCTTCATCCCTTCAAGAAGTTGGTCACTGACTTATCTCTCTCCCTTGGTAATGTACAAGAAAGAAGAGATTAGTCAGTATTCTTTTAAAACTGTCTTTTACAAGGAAGCCAATAAAATGATCTACATTGTATCACAGTTCAACATATCTGACATCTGTTCTGTAATAAAATTCACTTCATACATATGCTTCTTCAAGCTCATACATATGCTCCCCACAAGCATCCCCCAGCTGCTCTTCTGGGACATTTTGTAATGTATCTATAGCATTATGCTAGAAGTATTTAAGTAGGTATTCTGTCTTTTCTCTGTAATATAGTGACTACTTTAAGCAATTCCACTCGGTAAAGGTAGAGCCTCAAACTGCTCTAGGGCTGCTTGGATAAGTTGCTCATTATCTCCAGGACTGAATCTCAGGGACTGTGTTCATTGTTCTCTTTTAGACTTGGTTTTTTACAAATATGGAAGTAATCTTGTTTCATTCACACAAATTCTTACAATAAATGGAATTATTGCTCAACAAACGGAGTATATGATTCACCAAATATTTAATAGAATAAAAATTAAAACCAGAAATGCATCAAAAATTATGATTTTGCTGAACCTTTAACTGTGAGGGTTATACATTCTGAATACCAGATATCAGTAACACAAATCATCAGAAAATGCAGGTAACGCAGTATCTAAACTAATCTTCATTCTGTGAACACAAAAAGGTAGTCTTCATTAAAGTATTGACCTGGATCAGCAGTAAATTTCTGAAGCACTTGTCCAGATTTTCCAGCTGTGATGTAATTTCCTCTTCAGAAAGCATATCAGAGCACATGACCTTGATTTACTCAAGAATAAACAGCAGCAGAAGAGACACTGCAGGGATATTCCCAATGCACTCCAGCTGCAAATGAACACAGAGGCAGCCCAACATAAAGATACTCAAGTGCATATGGTGTAAAGTCCCATCTATTTAATGGTCGTTTTATATCGTTTTGGAAGGTGTATCAGGAGCCCAATGTAAAAAATACCAGAAAGGTACCTAATTATCACACATAAAAAATTTTGGTGAACAAAGATAGATAGGACCAGCCCAGACAGATTATTTCTCCTCACATGGAACTCTCAATGTGACATAAACCAGTTAGAAGTTAACTAGAACACTTCACAAACTACCACAACATAAAATGTTTAACATGGCTGCTACATAAAAGGATTTTCTGGGGGTTCTACAGTGATGTCTTAGATCAGACTTTCTATCTCCCTGAGAACAGGAATATGTGGTACAATCATGCCATACCTGCTAGCAGGCATCTCTTTATTAGCAACCAAGTTTTCAAGACAATTTACAAGTATTTAACTTTTCTAGCATTGAAATGGAGACATGTTGGATATCAAACCATTGTCTGAGCCTAGAATAGGCGTCTTCTCCTTTTGGGGGTCTAAACAAGGTGACAACAGAGAAATCTATGATACTTCTCAATAGCTCTTGACAGGTTCAGTAGTGCCAGCAGGCGACAGCAGCCTGAGGAGACCCCACTGGGAAGCCTGCTGAAGCATTCATCCAGAGAAAAATAATTTCTTCCAGGAGAAGGACCTCTCTTATTTTGAGAATGTGTATTTTTTTTGTCATTCCAGTATGTGATCTGATAATACAACTAAATTTATGGACAATATAGAAGGGTTTTGCAAAGAAGAATACAATATTAAAGAGGACATGCAGCTGCTATCCAGCAACCTTGTATACAGACATTCAGAATGAAACAAGTTCCAGCAAGTCATAACATGAGTCTTGAGCACACTGGGGTTTATTTTCATATTGATCCAGGATAATTTCTTAAGAGGGAAAAACTCTTTTTAGATAAAGGTCTCAATTACAATTTCTAATAGTGTCTTGGCTTGTGGGTTTTAGGATGGTGTTGTATCTGGCAAACTATCTACTAAATACTGAAATGTTTTGCTATCCTATGTCCTATTTATTTACTTATTTTGAAGAAAAAGAAAAGAAAAACAGAAAATAAAAGGTCTTGAGACAGTGAAGGAGTTTTCTTCAGGGCTGCAGGAGCAGGGAGCTAAAAGCTAGGATCTGTCTTCCAGAACTTAGGCACCCTGCCTATTACTGTTAAATATACTCCCTGTTGTACTACCATAAATCCAGAGTAACTCAATCGATCGCAGTTGTAAGCTAATGCAAGTGAGGTCAGAAGTGTGACCAATAGGTCTCTGAACTATCCTTTATTTGAAAGGTAAGAAAATAATTTCTTAAATTGTTCCCATTCGCTTCTGGATCAATTGAACAAAGCCACTTAGTATTGTTTGTGCAGGGAAAAGAAAAATGAAATAAGATAATATATTTGGAAATTGTTATTGCTAAAAAAACCTTGAAATAATAATTTTTGTAGGCACCATCAGTGGTAACCACTATACAATAAAAATCTCTGGAGAAGCACTTCACACAAACTCAGTTTTGATTTGTAGCACCATAATAGTTACACCTTGTTAGAAGGATTTTTACAAGAAAAATAGTTTATTTTCAAGGCCTCCCTACATTAATCCATAAATTACACGACCTCATAAATTTGTGATTAGTCTTTTTCAAGAGATGTGTGGAAAGTGGTCAGAGAAAGTTGCAAGTGACTCTGCCTATCAAGACAATTCTATTTTCATTATTTAAGAACTGCCACTGATGCACTAGAATATGGAATATAATTGCTAAATTTATATATTTAATTATATAAGTACTAGTTGCTAAGTCTGTAATTCACATAACATAATCTTTAATAGAAATATTTAATCCCAATATATGCTTTGCCAGGATCCAGATATAGAACTGAACTACTGAGGTCAAACTGATCAATCTAATTGCTCCCTGAGAGATACACCTGAGAAGTTGTCCTTACTTACCATTCTTAACTTTGTCTTCAAGGATTTTTGATTTAAGACCAATTGGAATAGACAAAAGTGTATTTAAGAACCCAAAGGGTTATACATTGTTTTAAACGAGAAATGTGTCAAACACTTGCAATCCCTTGATCCTATCATTTTATATTTCATAAGGAAGGGATCCCTTTTGAGAAGGATTTATGTGTCCCAACATATTTGGAAATGTTCTTTGACAGAACAAATTCTTTGAGGACATAAATCAAAACTACAGCTGCTCCCCTAAAAGCTGTCAGTGATAATAGCATCAGAAATTGGATTAAATAAGTCCTGTCAAGAGACAGTATGTCCATTTCCACATTCAAAACACATACAAATTGTCAGAGAAACCTTTATGCCAAGAGTGGGAAAAAGAGAACAAGGAAGAATAGCAATGATTTTCAGCATATAGAAGCCCAGCTGTGGAACTTTCCAAAAGCTTTGTGTAAACCTGACTGAGCCTTCTTTGAATAACATAAACATAAAACCCTAACATATTCTAAACTGGTATGAATAAAACCTGTGATTTCATCCAAGAATGGATAGGACAAACACAATCCTTTGCTCCAAAACCAATTGTCTGTGGTATGGCAGAGAAAGGATTTGACGCTGAAGTGATAAATATGTAACTTGGGATTTCCAGGTGACAGTTTGGGCTGGCTCCCTCCTGCTGTACTTTTGGGTTTTTTTATCTTTCAGGAAAGGGTTGCAGGAATCTAGAAGTGATTTGGATTTATTTTCTCTGAAAGGGAAAAATGTTGAAGCCTAGACAGACAATGCTAGATTAAGGCTAATTTTATTCTCTTTAGTTTTACAGTAGAGTTCACTGTTGCATTAGTTGCACTGTGAATCAGCTTTACAGATATTTCTCAGTACAGTTGAAAACTGCAAGAGCACTCTCACAGCTGACACACATGTGACCATTACCCATCAGTTTTTCTTTCTTCTTATCTTGAGTCATACTATTTACACAAGAAGCAAAAATTTTTGGGAAAAGTTGTGCTCTCATTTATAGCAATATGAGACATAGTTTTACTTATATGACGTATTGCCAAAATTGCTTATATTTCTAGCTACTTTGTCAAAGTATTGTGGACATAATAGTAGAATAGGTTAGTATTATAATATATTTAAACCACCAAAATGCAAACATCAACTGCAGCTAAGGAATCCAGGTCCTGTTATCTGCGTTCTGGGTTGGGCCCCTGTCAAATAGGTTTATAAGACATGTTTGGCTCTCTGCTCACCCAGGCAGGGTTGGACATGCTGCGCCTGGAGCAAATTTCATTGCCCTGTAAGGACTGGGCTCCACAACCCCACACTGCTGCTGTTATTCAGCTCCATTGTGGAACACCGGTCAAGACTTTTGGTCCCCTCTCAGTTAGCTAAAGACCCGTGCCCACCCATATCATGCACCAGAGCAGCTCTCCTCTCCTCTCCTCTCCTCTCCTCTCCACTCCTCTCCTCTCCANTATGAAGACACAAATTACTTCTTGCAGTCATTCCTTGCTATTTCTGAAATCCTCCTCCTTTAAACCAAGCAAAAATGAAACTGCAATTGCCTCTCTCTGTGTCCCTTTTTGGTTTTGCACAGACTTGGCAGTGCTGCTTCAGAGCTCAGCTTTTGATTCCCTCTCCCTCTCCCTCTCCCTCTCCTCTCCGGCTGAATGCCTCTGCACTAGAAATAATTTTGCCTGTTAAGGAACCTGCTCTGCTGTTCCAAGATAAAAGAAACAAGCATCAAGCACACTTGCCGAAAGTGCTTGTGATCTGTGTAATATTTATAGCACAGACAACTTAGATCTAAATTTTTGGATTTAAAAAAATAATAAAAACCAGAGAATTTTACACCTTTATTTGTTCAGAATTTATCAGAATATATAAAGTCAGGAGGATGAAATAGATTATTATCCTAAGCTATGATGTATGCCTCAGGCTCAGAATCAGCCAGTTGATAAAACAGTTATTTCTGAACACATGGACTATCCAAATTCTACCTTATATCTTCAGGGTCACAAACCAAATGCACATTTGTTGCATAAACAGAGATTCATTATTCTGACTGAAACAAACAGGATTATTTGTTTACCAATTCAGAAGTAATCTGTTTTTTATTTACCAATATATTACATTGTTGAGCAAAGAATTATCTTTCCATTGTTTATATGTCTCACTATTTAAGAGGATTATTATTGTAGAATAATCATCTTGCTTTAATTACCAAGAGGAGCACCACATCATTTTATTAATTTTAGGATTTATGCCAAGTTGGAAACAGAATGTAAAACACAGACTGAGTCAGTGGCTGACAGCAGCTTTGTTAACACTTCTACAAAATCTTTATTGAGAGAAAGAACATACCCCGTTCACCCAAAAAAAACCCAAAAACCACCAACTAAAGAAATCCCACCCAAAACCCCAAAGTAACACCAAACAAATCTACCAACCCAAAACTACAGGCAGAAAATGAATATATATGTTTTTAAGTAACTCAAGCAATCTGAGCAAACCAAGTGAACACATTCTTGCAGAGAACATACCTGAGGCACACAAATGCATATACATCTTTCCTTGATTACTAAGGAGACAAAATACATCCCTGGATTAGTGGCAGGGATAGTGTGCAGCCAGCATTGCCCAGAGCAGGAAGCAGGAGCACAGCCAGCCCACACGCAGCGGCCCCGTCAATCTTCACCAGCCTCAGAGTCCTGGAGGAGAAGACCAACTTCAGCAGCCCCCAGGAAACAACCACGACTGAGCTAATACTGACTACCAGCACCTCCCAAAGCAGTTAAGCAAAACATGCTTATTTTATTAATCCTTCAATTTATCTTTCTCAGGTGGTGGTTTCTTTATCTAGGAAGTGGGGGTCTGTTCTGCGCCTGGCTCAGCTCAGGACGTCGCCTTCTCCTCTGGTGCACTTCCTCCAGCTGCTGCTGTGTCCTGTTTGGCACATTTATATCACCAGTTATAGGATCAACAGCGACCAAAAGCAAACTCTAAGCAGTATGAAACAAATAAATAAAGCAAACTTCAAACAGTTAAACCAGGGTTAATGTGCATATTGATTCAATTGCTAACCAAGTTTGTGTCTGTTACTATTGCTTTTAAAAAGGATATTACCATCTATAAACAGAAATCAAGCTATTTACTCAAATGACAGCATCCTGTTATATTCATTTAAATGTATAAAAGCTAATGGGTATAAAGACTTGAAACTTCAAGAGAACCCTTTCTTTTTGTGTTCTTTCTTTTACAGGTTGTTTTATCTTTCTTCCTCAACCATTAGATGTTTAGAAGGGCCTGCAGAATTCAGAATTGATGGCTAGCCCTCTTTCATAAGATATCATAGACCTGCACCAGACAGTATTTCAGTGGCTTACTAAATCCTAGCAACTCCATTTCTGCAGGCTGCCTGTGAGGAATTGATGCAAATGCATCTATCTTCAAAAAGAAAAGAGTTAAAACGGTGGTATGTTTTGATCCCAATTAGAGTCACTGCCTAACATTGTCTTGTCCTGTTGTGTTACATACAGATAGGATATTTTAGGACAAACACCAAACAGTTAAGTTGTTTTGGTTTTTTTTTTTTAATGTTTGGTTGAACTCAAACCTTGTCAGCCTTGAATATCCACCAAGCAAGTCTGGACTGTCTCAGGTTTACAATGAGTTTAAATGAGTTTGGTGCTAGATAATGCAGGCTCTCATTTTGTACCCTCCCCAAACTTCCAGTTCTCTTTTAAAATTCACAACAGATTTATAAAATTGGAAGCAACAAGACTTTTTCTAGATGAAGAAATTATCTTTTAAAAAATGAGAAATAGTGGTGTTGTAAAGTCCAATCCCATAATAACCTTCAGAGCCAATTAATATATACTTTTAGCTAAATGTGAAACCTGATTATATTTAGAATTTGAACATGTTAAGAGAAGTACTTACCTTACACTCAGAAAATTAAGAATTAAAAAGTTTTAAATTTCTTTCATAACATTAGGAATTTTTTCACTGTAACTGGAAGCTAAAACTGAAGTTTGTTTGTTTAGACAATATTTTCCTCAACTATTGCTTGTGCTGATTGAGCTGACATTTTATCTGTATTTTATAGTTTCTTAAATCCAGTGACTGCTGACACTTGTATATGTGATATATTAACAAAGGAAAAAGAACAGAAACATTTTTTTTCTGATTAAATAAAAGTAGCATATGATCTTTGCAAAGAGATAGCGAATTTGGAATTGATAATTCAAAGCAGCCTAATTTAGATGGTGTAAGAGGAGGTCACCTTCATAACTCTGATTCAGCCCCTGAAAATATCTTATTCTGGCAAAATCTGTTTAGTAGTAATCAAGCAAAGCAAGGTTATAATGAAGAGAGCTGAACAAATAATTCACACTGAATAATTTACTCAAACTTCGTTTCAAGTTCTGGAGTGTAAATGAACAGTTTCCTTGAATTTCATTTATTCAGAAAAAATATATTTTATTTTTATCTGTATACCCTTACTGGACATTTGATCTATTTGATTTAAACAAACGAAGTCAAGGAGCTAAACTACAGCTCGTTTCGTAATTTTTCTGATTCTCCAATGTATCAAGAAAACAGTAAAGTACCTGAACTAAAAAAAAAAAAAAAAATCCAGAATACTGATTATTTTTCCTTATCAAGTAAGGTACATTGGAAAACAAGCATTGTATCTTTTTCAGACAATTATGTCCTAGTCAAGAACATAATCCTTGAAGAAACAGAAAACTGTGAGATTCACGGGTGCAAGGTTTCAATTTGGTACTCCCCAGCAACATCTGACATTTACAGGTATCTGCTTTCTGCAAAAAATGTGTTTATGTTTTCCCTTTATTTACTTAGAAAAAAGAATAGAATATTTCAGTTGGAAGGGACCAACTCCAAGTATATTTAAATGTATTTGTACCAGTGTCCTGTGAGGTGGAACAGGGAGCCCAGTCATGCTCTCCTGTACAAAACCAGCAAGTATTCTAACTTTTTAAAGTAAGCACATAAATTTATTAATTTCACTGGTGAGAAGATCTGATGAGCAGTTTTGTTGGAATGCAATTGTGTATTGAGTAATGAACAGTTTCTGATCTGTGTAGCATCTGACAGAGTTTTTAAAGAAAGTCTTATAACCAAACCTAGGAATGTGTTTAGAGATTACAGGCATTTCTTTTCTCTGATGTGGTTAAATTTGTCTTAGATTTTGTTACATTTAGGTACATCTAGGCAGTTTTCAATAACATTGCTTCACTTTGCATGAATATTCAACATATTGGAGAAAAAAGTCTTGCCTGTATTCTCAACTTCATCTGGAACCTCTACTCAGCCCTCTGCCTCAGTGATAATATTGCTGTTGGTAAATAGCCTAAAGATGCATCAAGTTATACAAGTGACTTCTACTTACCCATTTATCTGCGGCATAGACTTGCCTTTCCTGCACCAAGAGGTACAAAACTAAGTATTATAACATTTAAATATTGCTCTAAAATAGTAATTATTGAACATCATTACCTCTTTCTCCAACAGAGAATTTTATGGGTTGTTTAACTCAAGGGAGAGGCAAGACTTTATTAAAATTGATGGATCTTTTCTATACGTGTCAAACTGATAGCCTGTGACAAGACACTGAGCTACAAATCAACATTTAATGTTCATTGTCTGAAATTCTAGCGATAAGGACCAAGTTTGCCTACGGTTAAAGGCAACCCCCTCCTTCCCACCCTCAAATCTACTTAAAATATGTAGAAATGTTTTTTCCTGAAAAATATGCTATGAAAATTCCCTCAAATCAGACAGCACCAGAATGCACACTTAAATACATGAAAGTAGAGAGCACTTTCAAATGAGAGTAATGTCACCTTTCCCTAGTGATAACAAATTGGATGCTGGCATTCAGCTGTGCAAAATACTGAGCTCTATTCAATCAAGAGCCCCAAAAGATAAGACTTCTGTTGTCCTCACTAAGGCTTTAAAATCCTAATGAGATGCTCCAAATGAGACAAAAATAAAATCTACCAACAACCTGGAGTAGAAGTCAGGACGAGAAAATTTTACAGTCACTTTGGGTTGTATTTATATTTTTTGTCTCTAGCTTTTTTTTTTTTTCCTTTGAAATACTGTGGTTTTGTTATTCAAGCAAAACATATAGGAAAATTAGTTAGGAAAATTATCCTAGCAGAATATTTTACTCATAGGGGCTTTATACACTAATGCTTTGTTTTTTCCTTTTTTGCTTTTTTTCTTCTCCTATATTCTTTTTTAAAAAATTGCATATATTTTATTTGTCTTAACACTACTAGACTCATTATCCAAACAAAAAAAGCAGATTAATTCCTAAAACTCTGTTTTAAATTTGTCTTTGGAGGTTTGATTGAATTCTATTCTGAAAATCTACCTTATGATATCTTATCTTAGCGATATTATTCAACTTTAGAATAAATTCTGTAGCAGTTTCAGCTTGGGGCCTCTGTTGGGAGACTAACCTTATTTAAAAGTACAGGAATAATAATTGTGTAATCTGGGACCCATTTCCTGTTCTGTTGCAGATTTTCTGGGCAATCACTTATATCCTTTCAGGCCCAATCTGATGAAATGAGCTATGGAACACTTCCTGCGGGACTCAATCAGCATATCATTACACTGCACATAGAAAATGGGCAAAATAAACACTGCCTCTCAGATAAGATGCAAACTTTCATTAAATGTTTTACATTGCTGCAAGATTCTTAACATATAAAATATTATAGGACTGATTTTAATGCTAAACGTTCAATACAGTTTGGGGGCTTTTTTCCTCTTTCCCAATCACTACATAAGAAGTCCCTTCAGCTATTCATAAAGGGAGTGCAAATCCACATGACAAAACATGTAGCTGAATTTGTCATAAAAGTTGAAAACATTGTGGATGCTGCCCTCTCTATAATCCTGTTCTCTAATACAAGAAAAATACATAAACCTTGTTAAGCCTGCAGGGACTGTATATTCCTTGTCCTCGCTAAAGAAACAAGAAGCTGAAGAATAATTGCTCATGGTAAGGTTTCTAAGCAAAGTTTTGTTTCAGTTTTTGGCTTTTGTTTTTGGAGTTTGTTCTTCTTTTCTTTTCAATAATTCAGAGAAAATTATCTCAATTTTATAAAAATTAAAATTTGTTTTTTGCTAAAATATATTTCCCTCATGCTATATGTTTAACATATGCTCTCTGAAGAGGCACAATTGCTTTCACTAAATTCATCAGGGGCCGAATAGAACTTTCTTTTCCCTTGGCAAGTTGTTCTCATTTACTTTTCTACTAAAGTATATCATAACCTTTCCTTGGATAAATAGCAACAGTGAAACATAGGAAATGGTATACAAAAACCACAGATCTCTTCTTCTTTCATATTTAATTTTTAAAGCCCTGCTAGCCCAAAATGTAGTTGATGACACAAAATTAATGAGACAAATCATCAACCATGAAAAAATGAGACTATCAATAAAGTGACACAGAAAGGTATTGCAATGAGATTTTAAAATGTTTTTAATATTCAAATGACAAAGTTGCTTTAAATTGGGTGAAAGTATTATGACAAACTCTCGATTTTTTTTTTTTTCCATATACATTCAGTGCCAATTTGTTCAATTCTGCATGCTTTGGAAAAATATTTCCACTGACCTAACTTTGGGTTGGGAGGAAAGGCAGTAACTGTTGAGCTAGACACCCCTAACAAGACATATATTTTTGTTTTAAGTAAAACTGACAGGTCTCCAGGCAAAGCAATTCAAGGCTGATTTCTGCAATACAGTACTGTATTGCAGAACTGTAACTCCTCACCAAAGGTTCCTAAACCTTACAGTAAATTTGTACATCCATGGAAAGTATGGTCAAAGTAAAATATTGCTTTAAGCTATATAACACCAAAAAATGCTTCCTGAAATTTTGTCACCTAAATGTGCTCCATGGAAGAATACTTGAACAATACCAGATTGCTTTGCCAAATTTCCCTTAGCTACTGATGAAAAATTGAGGTGTGGGCCACAGTGATCACACTGTGTATAGTGAAAGACAATAACAGTAAAATAATTGAAAATTAGTTCTCTGATAGAGAACCGCCCTGTGCTCTGATGTGCTACTTTCAAGGCAGTGAAACCTCAGGGCAATCAAAGGACCCATGTAAAATGGATAGTGTGGAAAACACGGTGTTTTCACAGACCTTTGCAACTGGATGTCAACTGCAGTTTCATCATTGCCTGGACCTGCAGCCATCAAAGTCAGTTCAGACGTGTTTGCAGCTCCCAGAAGTGATGGGAACTGAAAACAGGAGTCTGACCCAGTACCTAAGAGCTGCTTTTGTTATTTGGCACTATTCACGATGGACATGGTAATGAGGCAAAAGAATAAAGCTTCCCACTGCAAGCAAAACATTTGGGGTCCTTGTCTAATCAATGACTCAACTGCATCCATTAAAAGGGCCAGAGCCCTCTGAGAACACTCTGATGTGATGTGATATTATTGTGCTTCAGAAGTCAAGGAGGGGCTTTCTGTTTTCTGTGTGGAGCACAAGGAGAGGAATTTGCAGAAGTTCGCTAACAATAGTGCGTGTGTTGCTTTCTTCATCTTAAACACTTGTTTTTCATCATTTTGTTTTCAGATAGCAGAGGCAAGCCCAGCTGGGAGATAGGCAGGGAGTCAAAGAGGGGAAAAGGGATCCCTGGAGGGTTAGTGATGTTCAAGCAGATGGGGGAGGAGGGAAGAGAGAGTGGGAGCAGATGGGAGGGGGGAAGACACCAGAAGCAGAACAGATGTGGGTGTGGGAGGGGGCTAATTTTGGTTCAAGACAAAGGAGGACAAATATGAATTAAATTTGTATTTACATTAAGAACCTTCTTTTTCCCATAAGCACACATTTTTGTGTCCTACACTAGAGGAAAGTTTGAACAGCCTGCAAAGCATTAAAGACAGACCAAACATCAATGTCACTTGAGCAAGCACTAGAAAGTGAAGAGGGTCTGTAAGAATTTCTCAACCATGAGATTTTGTCTCTAAAACGCTGGAAACTGAAGATTCCCACCTGTACTGAATTCCACTGCAAAAAACACACATTTGGAATTATATGCAGCAGCAAAACAATAAAGAGGAGACTTATCTATGTGGATGAAGAACAGATCTTTGAATTTCCTGAATTAAAGAGGAATAATAATAAAATTTGAGCTATTGAGCCATGAGTGAATTACATGCAGGTCTACCCTAAATAGATAATAAAAAGGTATAACTTATGTTTGCATGCAGAACATTTTCATTTCCTGTGAAGCCACTCTCTATATTCTGCCCAGTTCTATATTTTGAAGTTGAATTTTGTTGTTGTGCTTCCTGGCAGGGTGTGTAGGTTTGTGAGTGAAGGCTGACTGGGAATGCTGCAGCTGAAAGTTAATTAGCGTGTTGGCAAGCTGTCAGCCAGACTTTTGTCTGTTTGCTTTTCGTATAGAAATGAATGAGAGTGGATTCCAGAGGTGTCTGAGTACAATTAAGCATCTCACTCTCTAAAATAAATATTTTATATTATTACATGCTTTTAGGAATCAGCCAGAATGTATCCATTGATGGTATTTTCTGCTGATATCCTTAAATGTAAATATCTGTAAGCAGGTAGAGAAGATGTGGTTTAATTGCATCTGTTTGGTAGAGCATGAAGGGCCAGATTCTGTGTTCATTTAAACACAGAATATAATTTTGTGTAATCCAGAAACCTGCTCCAGGCTTGTAGAGGAATACTGGGGATCAGTTTCTGGCCCAGATTAATTGGGCTTAATTTAGTTGCTGATTATACAGCAGACAAGTCTATTTAAAATTTTAAAAAGTGATTTTCCAATTCTATGTTGAAAAACTACTAGAAATCTTGGAATATGAAATAGTGTGTGCCCAGTAATAAATCTTCACCCGCAGTAATTACTAAGCACGTGATGGTTAGATTTCACAGCCCAGAATTAAAATGAGAAGCCTGCAGTGGGTGCAGAAGGAAAAAAGGGAAGGTAAAAGGGTACTAGAGAATGGCAACCTTGATTCAGACTGGATGCCATTCCCATGGGGACCCTGCCTATAAAAGAGTTTCACCTGACCTGGAAACAAAGAACAATTTCTCCATTTGCAGAAAAGGAAGTGCATCAGCTCGAGAAATCACAAAATTATTTCTGTCTTTCCTTGACTCTAGGAGAGTCTATTCACCTTGGGCATTCAGGTATGCTTCAGGTATGCCACAAGAGTCCACATATAATCCCCCCACAGAACAGGAAATTACTGAAAAACAAAGATTGTGCTGTAGCGAACAATTTATGCCTAGTGCTGTTTGTCTTGCAGCCCAGACGCCCAAAAATCTGATGTGTCCAGCCACAAGTGCAGCTCTAGAAAAACCCCTTCCCACCACTGCTCCCAGAGGAGATGGGGGCCTACAGACAACAGGTTGGCTATGTCTGAGTAGGATTAGATTGTCCTAAACTAGTTGTATGGTCCCCTGAAGGAGCAAGCACAGATGATACAAGCAGGAATAATCTGCTGCAGACTGGAATATTATCTGGAGACACCACAGAATACATTTCCCAACAAACCTGACCATCTGTTAAACAGATTTCTAAGGCCTGGGTCCCTGGAGCTGCAGGGCAGACAATATACAAGACTCCAGAAAAGGAACTTCCAATTCCTCAGAATGACCAGTAGCATTCAATTTTTTTTCCATCTTTTTAGTATTATAAACTTTTTTTCTATAGTAAAGTTGTCAAACTTTATGAAACCTCACAACGAAGAAAGACACAAACATCTAGGCACAAAGAACTCGTCTCTCTTACTGTTTGCTTAGCTGGTTTGTGATTTCGCACAGAGACTGAGCTCAGTGCTGGTTGTTTTCTGAATCCCATTTCTGCCTTGTTTTGAAGTTCAGTGTGAAAATACCGACTCAGAACCTTCTTAGGTTGCCACTAGCTTTTACCTGTAGAAGGAAAGTTCCCTTGTGCCCTCATCAGTATACACGTGTGAAGTTTAGGGTATTATTTTGTATATTTTTAGAAAGGATGCAAACTATTTGAAATAGAAATTGATCCCAAGAGTTCGTATATAACCTGCAAGGATTCATATTAATCCCTAACCCACTAATCCTGCAGTTTTGATGGCTTAAAAGCCTACTACTTTAGAATTCTTTGTGTCTGTATCCCCAGCTGGTCCTTAATTGTTTCTCTTCTATATTTATGCGTACTCCAGATCATGTGTTGGTATACAATGTCATTATCACAAATTGATTTAAATCTGTCCGGCTCCAACTCTCAGAATCCATCAGCATAAAGCAAAGCATTTATTTCCTGTTCATAACATGATAGTGCTGAAGCAGTCATGACTTCCAAGCTACAAAACATATCAGCACATAAATTAGTAAGTGCAATTTATGAGAACAGATTCATAACAAGTATATTTCTAGCAGTATTGTATTAAAGAGGAATGTTTAAGCCAGGGCAGCTTGTCCCTCCAGATTGTCAGTCATTTTCAATCAAAATAAGAATCTAAAGCAATTTAAGTAAATATAAGAGTTTTTTTGTTTTCAGCCTTTTTTTTAAAATGAATGTTGCCAAGGTAGAAATTATGCCAACTGAGAACTGGTTAGGCTCTGCCAATTCGCCTCAGCTGACCCCAAACCATAAGCTTCTAAGAGCACTGAAATAAAGAGAGACTATTGTTAATGTTGCTGAGTTGTCCAGAGGGTCCTAAAGAGACCTCTGTTATCTTTTATAAATGCCAGGAAGATCTAATCCAAGTGCCAAAAGAGAGGCAGGTTATCTTCATTACAGGGATGAAGGAGTGAGCATGTAACAGCCTGTAGGATTAATACCACTCAAAATAAAAGTTACAGGGTACTTTTTGACATAAGCACCCTGCTAAAACATGTTTCACCTCAAATTTAAAGCCCATTACTCTTGTGAAGAGCCGGAAATCTACGGTCTGTGTCATTTAGTTGGCATGAAACACAAACTGCTCAGCAAAGCTGCTGAAATTCTGATCTACAATAAGTTTGTGAATGAGATATGGACAGCTTTAGCAGATTGCTACTTTTGGTAGCTGCCATTGCCAACTACTTTCCCCTTTTTTCCTCTCCCAGTTATTGATCTGGCAGTCTGTATTTTTTCTCTAGTCACCTGCAAAGGTAGAGGTGCCATATGTAATAGAACAGCAAAGGTTAAAGTCAGCATGTCTGCCCTTTAGGAGAGATATCTTCATTAGAGGTTTCTCTGATCTTACCCTTGGCTGTGCAGCCCAGTTTGCTAACATCTGGAAGGTACAGCCTGAGATTTCTTTTGGGCAGCTCTGCAGCTTTGACAAGGCTTCCTGACACCTCAGGATTCAGATCTTAAATATTTTGAGCATCATGGCCTGGACACCCCTGTGCAAAAATAAGGAGGATCAGAAGGCATGGTCCCTCTGGGGACTTACTGTCCACTTCATCTACAAGACTAATTTCTACCCTTTTCAAACTTCCTTTAATATGTCAGTGGTCTCTGTTCTGCCTGAAGGCATCCCCTAACACCCTCACCCACAGCCTCAAGACAGGCCAGCAAAAATGATGGATGACAGATGATCATCTGAATCAGGGTCTTGCCTAACATCCACAACATTCAGCAGCTCGTGGGACCTAGATCCAAACAAGAGCAGTAGTGACTTGCTAGGAAGGGCTTGCCAGGAAGGGCTAAAATATACCAACCTGTGCAGGACTGACTATTGAATAACCCCTCTAAACAGGAGAACTTCTTCCAGAGGCCCCTGTGCTTGACAAGGGCAAGACTGAGCACACAGTGCCCTCCTCTTTCTCCTCCCTACTTCACCCCATTTCTTCTTCAAGCTCTTCTCTGCTCTGGGTTTTCCAGGGAGGCCAGCTGCATTTTGAGAAGGATACTGTGAACCGGATGCTCAGAAAAAATATAATTTTTATTATATTACTTCTGCACACAAAACCTAAAAATACTTTATATGGCAGACAGCATACTGTGCCTAGGAAATGCTGCAGCAATACCAGTTTTCCCATATTCTCTTGTAGGGCCATTCCTGTCAGAAGCTGTTTGCAGGTTGCTGTGGGCTGCCCGGCGCTCAGCTCTGCAGAATGAAACACCTTGGAGTGCGACCTCACGGGTGCCCTCAGAGAAGCCAACAAAACAATTCAGGTCAAGACAAATCAGAGAAGGGAATCAAGGGAAAAGGAAATAGAAATAGAAAACAGTCATTGATACTAGAGCTCACGCAATAAAATTTGTTATAGCTTGACCCAGGTAACCAGACAGAGTGTTTTAACAACCTTTTTTTTTTCCCTTCACCACCACGTTCACATGGATGATGCAAGAAAAGAAAGGACTGTAAGTAGATGATGAGAGGTAAATTTTTTTCTTAGTGCTGGTGAAGTCTCTGAATTTTATGAACAGGGTGAGTTTGTTTATGTTGTGTCTCCCTTATTTTGCTATTTTAATACCATGAGCATAATGTTTCATATTTAGCTCCTTTGTATCATTTAGTCTATGTGGATACAAGAATTTTACCAGGATATGTCTTGAAACTTGAATATTTGTATGGAAAAATATATTCAAATCATAAATTAAGCAGGAATCTTTTTGATCATTTGCTTAAGAGAAATACATCTACATATTCAAGTGCAATGATTCATTGAAGTAGCAGTGTTGAGACATTGCCAAGGAGCCTGACTGCTTGCTCAAGTTCATATTTGAGCTTGTGAACACTCATGAACCAGCCTTAGAGTTTTGTTTTCATTGCTGCTCAGCACTGTCGATGTTTTAATTCTTCACAAAGTTCTAATTACTGGAAACACTTTTTGATGAATATCCCCAAAGGCTTATAGTAAGTGAAAATCAGTATTTGGAAAAGCTAGTGAATGCAATCATCCTATTAAGGCATGATGGAAAAGCAGTGTTTTTCCTGCTTGTCCTTTGCTATCAGTTTGCTTATTGTAATAGCTCTTTTATCTCTGTCTGTATTTTATACTCACTGTAGTGCTTTTCTGCTCAGTGGTATCACATAAATCAATATTTTTATGTTTGTTCTTGCCTTGATATGTATTTGTAAATCCTATTACCATGCAGATTGGAGAGGAAAATGCACACCAGAATTAGTCAAATTAATATTTTATTTGTTGTATTTGCTTCTCATAGTGACTGATTCCGTATTTGGTCTTTAGACTTTATGATTGGTTAAATCAGTTAAATTAAAAGCATACAGGACTCTGAGAGCTCTGTTTGCTGCAAATGAAAATACATAATATATATGTTTTCTGAGTATCTGGTCAGTTCTCTTACAGGGAAGATGCTAATGTGACACACTGAAGCATGAACTTCTTTCCCCACGTGCATCAGAAAAGTAATACATTTTCAATGAAAATTCATTGTATCTACAGGAAGGCAGAATAATCAAGGTCTCCGCACAGCCTTCTGTAGAGACACACAGGGAGACAGTGAGGCCTCTTTTCCTTTCCAGAAGACTCAGCTGGATCCTGTACACAGGAACCACAGGATACTGCAGGCTGGATCCATCCAAATTCTTATTCTAAATCCTCTCATACGGAACTAGTGGAGAATAAAGAGAATGCAATGAAGATTAAAAACATCAAACACCTCTCTGTTATGGCAAGGGAAGGTTGCTGATAGGAATTTATCATTGTTGAAAGAAATTTAGGTCCAAGAAAAGAAAAAACAAATGTAAAATGGGTGATTGCTCAAGGTCTTTGCTCATATAAATACTTTTCATATGTATACATTCAGTCGCCACAGCTTCAGAATGTGTTTGTAAAAGTGAATTAACAGACAGTGCCATGACTTACCCTGGGGACTTCTGCAAGTTGAAAGCTTTAGCCTTGTAATTTATGTTTAATAATTTAACACATTAATAATATTTTAGGTTTGGATTATTGAGCATAAGCATGGAGATTATTTAAATGAATATTTAATTTTTATTCACCTTGCAAGAAGACAGAGCGTGTTCTTAATTGCCAACAATAAAATGTAGAAAAATTATCAGTAAAGAAAGCAATTAAGAAAGTGTTTTTACAAAGAATTCATGGCAGAGGGGTGTATTTTCATTTTTTAAGAGATAAAACAACCTTGCCAAAGGAATCAGCTTTAAGGATGTGATGAGTTTTATTAGCACAGTTTCCTGCTAATTTATTTGCAGTAGCACTGAATAACATAGGCTGTTTTTCATAGTTTCCATCTCTACAGTCTGAAGTTTTCTCTTGGGCTTTACATACTGTGGTTCTGCCCAGAAGTGTGAGTTTCTTGAAGACCAATTGGGCCCAATTTCTACCTGTTTACAGTGTTGTAAATGTAATCTTGAATCTGATGCTTGCAGTACCACTTTGAAAAGTCTCTGAAACCTTTTTGTATCTGTCATACTGTGGGGTTTTTACTATGTATTTGTTCTTTTGCTATTGGAGAAGATATTGGTTTGTGAATATTTTTATGAATTTTTTTATTATTTATTATTGTCCTTAAGAAGCAATCAAATCAACCTTTGCAGAACAGCATTTTATTTTTAGTACTGTTTCTCTGAAGGTATTACTTGACTGAAATACAAGTCGCTGACCTACCTTTCTTCAGAATTTAGAGACACTTTAATTTCCACCTTTTGCCTCAAGCTCATACATTTTTAGCTTTACCTCTTTTGGGTTTCCATAATTCTTAGAAATTGAGGAACATTTTTCTTCCTTGTCTTCTAAACACTGAAACATTACAAAAGAAACTCCAGGACGAACCTCATCCTTTAAAGTTTTGCACCAGTGTTTACAGCTAATTACTGCTAAACTAAATAGCTTGTGATGCAGTATGCCAGTAATCAAGCATATCTTTTGTGGGTATTCAATATGAGCCACATATGTGCAATTTTTATCCAAGTTCCCTTCTGTCTAGCCAAATTATCAGATCATTATGGCTTGCTTGCCTGTTTGGGCTCCCTTCCAATACATTCCACATTTGCATCCATTTTTCCCCTACTGGTCACTTACTATGCTGGAGGCTATTTTTAGTGTTCTTAACTCCTCCTCTAGTTTAACACTTTTAAAACAGGAAAAACTTTGCTGCACAAAGCAAGGGAATTATTTCTGCCTCATATCCATGGTGCACAGAACAGAAAACAATAACCTTAAATTATAGCAATAAAGATTTAAATTAGATAATATAGAAATAAAGCAAAGGCAGAGAACAAAACAAAAAAATGTTTCCTACTAAAAGGAGGGTTTAGCAGTAGGATAGACTGTTTGGGGAGTATATGAGATCTCTGTCACAGAATTTTTTAAAAAACAGGTTAGACAAACATCTGTCAGGAACGTTTAAGGTATAACTGATTCTGCCTTGGGGCAGAGGGAATGGATGAGGTGACCTCTCAAGGCTCCTTCTAGCTCTATTTTCTGTTTATTTCTAGTTTTCTTTTTTTTAGCCTGGATTTGGACAGGCTCTTCCAAGCACTTTCTATTTGCAATGAGTGGTCAGATTTCTGTTTATAAAATACAGATGTTGCTGTTAAGAAAGATTCAGTCCAAAGAAGTCGAAGTTAGAAAAATTGTGATTAAAAATATAATTTAAATGTGAAACACAGAAAATATTTTTAGCAAAGCCCATAAAAGCTAACAGGAAAAAAACAAAGAAAGCTGTACGTAAAATCATTAATTACATAAGGGGCTTCAAACATTGATTAGGCTGTACCACTTGTCCATGTTGTAAGTGGTATTGACCCTTTAGAAATGAAGTTGATCCAATACTCTCTACTATAACTCCTCCTAGGGATTAGGAGATGTCAAGTATTTTCTCTTGTGATATTCACTTCTGGATAGTTTAGAGCTAAATTGAATTAATTCTTCCCATACAAAGAAACTATCAAATTCCAAGGAGCACAGGTAGGTAGAAATAGTACATATGTAACAATCACGGAGTCAAAAAATATTTTGTGTGCTTAGTTGGAATCAGCTGGAGTCATGTAACCTTCTAGTTCCTGAAGCATAATTTCAAAGGATTTATTTTCATTCCTCAAGTAGTTCTGTCAGAAAGAGAAAGTCAAGCTTCTGTTGCGATGATGGGACCCTGTTACACCCTCTGGTTCCTGGCACAGAGCGTGGTCAATGTTTGCCAAAGTTCGACTGAGAGCCTTGTCACAGGGTTGTGCAAATCGGTGCTGCAAGGAAAATGTTTGCTGGGGGCTCCCTCTCTGTCTGAGGAGGGTTGTTGTTTAACCTCAGGAATCCAGAAGGCATTCCCCACGGCCAGGAACAACAAAATTCAGTTGCAGTCGGATGTGTTAACTTTATCCCATTTTCTTTTAATGTACTGTAAGTATACCTCATTGAATTCAGATATATTTTAAAGATATTTTAAATATAAATTAGATCATGTGGAAAGCAGTTTGGATGTTTTATAAATATTTATCATTGTAACGTGTCATACTTCAACTTTCAGATTAAAAATTCACAAAGCACAACATATTTTTTCATCTCAATCAGCTAGTGAGTTGTCAGATTGACTTGTTATTTATTTATAAAAGCTTGTAATTGAGGCACATTGTCACACAGGTGGTTGGTGAGCCAGGCAGTGACACTGTGTCCTGCAGTGCACAAATGTGCTGGTAGCACATGAAGTTTGCTGGGATATGCTGTCAGTTCTATTAGCAAGCACAGAATTCTCATGTACATAGATACCTTTAAGCTGACACACGTTTGACTCTGCCCCTTAATCTAATACAGTCTCAGTGATGAGAAGAATGCACGTTTTCCCTCAGTGCTTTCACTCAGCCCAGATGCTGGGCTCTGGTCTGTGTGTCTAGTTCAGACAGACAATGAAATATTTTGGGGCTTCCAGTTTCTTTGAATTTTTACATTGATCTGAGATCCCAAAGCAGCACTTACCAGACCCTGAAAGCTGAGTGTTATCATTCAGTATGAATCCATTAAAAAGGGTGAAATAACTGCTTGGAATTGTCTATTTCGTTTTGGGTTTTTTTCCTTACAGTTTGGGATCTGCTTTCTATTTCTTTTATTCTATCTTCCTTGAAAGGCAATGTAAAATTTCATTGCAAGACTTTAAGGTTTGGGAGATGCCATTGATTGGAGTTGTACTGAGGTAACAGGTGTGCTTAGTAAATTTTGTATTAAGTATGGTAAAGACAATTACAGTAAAAACAGTTTTATCAAGTTTTAAAAGAGATTAGAAATCTGCTGTAATGCTGACAATATTTTTGTTTCTGTACCTAATTATGACTACACTCTCATATATTCCAGCATGGAGAGCCAAGGTTCCAGATATTTACTGTTAATTTATTATTTTGTATTTACTCTGGGTTTCAGATATGTCTGTTACACTGCCCTCTGTCCCTCTGCATGCAGCACTAGGCTCAGTGATTCATGAACTGCTGTTGACTGTTATTAAGAAAGGCAATCCTGGCCATGGGCAAACTGGATATACATAAAAATTCAAAACTAATAACACTCAGATACAATAGAGAAAGTTTTAAAACAATCATTTAGTTGCTTGGGCTGTGGAACAGCATCCTCCTGAGCTTAGCTCCTTCTTTTGACCCCGTTCTACAATATCTGAGTAGCTGGTTGGACCATAATTTGACTATTTTTCTATTTCTGGATGAGGCACGTATCCTCTGCACCTCTGTGGTGATGGACACCACAGTGAGCCAGCTGTGCTGTAAGAGCACCACTCACCCCTTTTAAGTTAAATACTTGTAAAAATGTCTATTTTCCTGCCCAAATAGGCAGTCAACTTTGAAACATAATTATATAGTTTAATATTATTTTAATCTAAGATTTTTTTTTTTTCCGAGAAACTATAACGGAGTTTCTTTGAAGAGCTATTAAAAAGTACATTTGTCATTGTTTTCTCCCCTTTATTCCTTAAACAAGGCAAGTAATATGATTTTCCTCTGAAGGTCAGGAATCCATGTGTATATTTTTTTGTTAATATCTGGTATATGTACTTCTCCCTCCAAAAGTAGGTTATATTTCTCTACTACATCTTCCAGATCTGTTCTGCTTAACTACAATGGCTATAAGTGAGCATCTAGGTCAGAGTCATAAGGAGAGAAATAACCACTGCCACTGCTGAGAAATTGCTTTCGTGGTTTTTGCTAAATTTCCACTAACTGGCAAGTGCAGCACACTAGAGATGTAAATACCTCACTTAAATACATCTTTTAGTCTGGATTTATTGTCCACTGATCTGCTTCTCTTCTGAAATTTTAAAGACTACAGGAAAATGATAGGCCCTTGGTGTGGAAAATCGTGCTGAAGCAGAGTTACTCAGCTCAGCAAATGTTATCTGGCAAACACAGCCCATGGGCTCTTGTTTATAGCCCTTCTTCCAGCCCAGGCTTTGTAGGGCACTTTGCCATACATTTGTGGAGACAAGAAAGAGAAAAGATCAATAGCTTAAAACAGTCTACAGAAATTTTACCCTAAAGCCCAAAAGCACATAATCAAAGACTCCCAAACCTGCTAATAGTAGCTAACAGTAATTTGTTATTCTGTCACTCGTATTAAAAAAAAAAAAAAAAAGGAAAANAAAAAAAAAAAAAAAAAAGAAAAAAAAAAAAAAACACAAAACCAAAACCAAAAAAACCCAACCCAACCAAACCAAACCAAAACAACAACAACAAAAAAAAACAACCAAAAAACAATAACAAAAACAACTCCTAAAGTTTAGGGGAGGGTGTGGAATCAGTGGGGTCATAGTTCCCAGCATTACCTCCTGTACACGAGCCATTGGTCTAATCTATTCCTTCCTTTTTATACACAGAGGCAAATACACTTCCTAAAATTGCATTGGGTCTCTAGTAAGTTTTCTAAAAAAAAAAAAACTTAAACCCCAACCAAACAAAAACTTTGTTCAGAAAAACTGCCCATACAATTTTGTAAATCATATAGAAAATAAAACAGATGCTCTTTTCTAAGTAATGGAAAAAAAATTTTTATATATTATTTGTTTACTTATTTCTATTCAAAAGATTGCAATTAGTGGAGTAAGTCAGCATTTTGTAACAGTCTGAGTGTTTGCCAAGTTAAAGTCATAGAGAGTGATGTTCTCTTCCTCTTTTACTTCTACATGTGTCTCCTCCAATGATCCTTTAAGATCTCTGGCTTTGAAACCTATACACATTTAGTAATGCTTCTAGGGGTGCGTGCTGAATTTACATGATATCATAATATAAACAGTAAGTCACAAAGAATTCTGAGATTTCCCGCAGAAAGTTCTGTGATTTTTCCTACTTCTTGTGGCCCAGAAGTGCTTATCCACAGATCATTAATAAAATGTAGTTAGTGAGATATTGTGCCCCAACATGCTTACATCCATCAAATGCAATCTGAAATGCTGTAATGTTTATTTCTATACTTCAGAGGGAAATATTGGAAATGCTGTATGCATTTGATACATGATTCAAGTAATTCTCATCTGTTATCTGCCAACAAGACACCCATGAGGAGCAGGAGACAAACTGACTGAAGCTTGTGTGTGTGTTCCTAGAATAGTTGAAGGCTTCCAGGCCATCAAAAAGCAGAGGGTGTGTAGCTCCCAAGCTGTTAATTTATTTCTGAAATTCACTCCACTGCTGAATTTTGACGAGATTATGCAAAGCATCTTAGTATTTAGTTATCAGAATGCATATCAGAAATAGTCTTATGACTAAACTCCATAAGGTATATTTGATCATTTCGTGTGTTACCAAGATTTCCATTTGTGCTGTGGCTTGACTGCAGACAACTTACCACGGTATTACATTAACAGTATTATAGCACCTAAATGTCCCATCAGTGATTGCAAGTGAGAAAAGAGTATTTTAAGAATAATTATTTTAGTTCCAAAGACTCAGATTAGGCATATGAAAATATTGCAGAAGTGAATTTATTCATTTGAGGAAAGAAAGATTTTTCTAACACACCCTATTTGAAGAACTGACTTTGTACCTCATTAATAAAAATATATTTCTTCATTCTTAACAATGGGAAAAAGGTAAACTTTGTTCTGCCTTATATTTTATTCAGTGCCCATGTAAAAGAGGAAGGATTATCATGCACAAGTAAAATCACTGTTATGTAGAATTTTCTTGAAAGCCATCATTTCTTGTACATTATAAAACACCATCAGTTCAAGTAGGGTCAAGGCTTACATAGAAGAGATTATATAATTAATTAGGCAGGGTTTGATACATCCACTCTTAATTGATATTTACCCACTTTTTTATGCTACTGAACAAGTTTTTAAGAAAGAGTTGTATTAATAGATGATGGTGGCTTTAAAAATAGATACAGTGGAGGTGTTAATTTTCTTCTCAACTGTGAGCATTAGCAATAGTAGCCATTTGAAGAGTGCTGTGTCTTAACAGGAAATATCTCTTGAAAGGTCAGAGGATAACATCACAACCAGTTGTGGCTAAGATTCTTCTCGAGCAAAACTGGAAAATAACTTATTTTGGGAAGTGAAAAAAAAATTAGAATTTGAATTATTTAATTTATTATTAAAATAAAATTAATTAAAAGGACAGTTATTCATGATATTGCAAGACAACAAGCTTTTTCGCTTTGGAAGGTAACAGCAAATCTTACTGAGTTGTACTTGACTAGCTTTTATAATACTTTGATATCTGTTTAAGGTGTTTAAGTAAAAGCTAAGCAAGAAAGGAAATGCACAAGGCATCAGAATCTTGAGCCCACTTATTTCACCTTTTCATTTGTGTATAATGAATTCCAATTAACCTGTTTCTGAATTACCTATGAAAGCATAAGGAACTGACTTTATTTTTATACACCTACAAATTTCATTTTTCCAGTTGAGCTGAAAGATGGACAGACAGATATAGTGAAATTGAGAAATGCCAGAATCACAAATCATTTTGAAGGCCTAAGGGTTTTAGAAAGATGCTTCTTTCTTAGAAGCCCTTCTAAATCTGAAATCCTCATGACTATAGAAGTATACAGAAAAAAAAAAGTCAGGACTCCTTTTTTTTATTATCTTTTCTTCAGAATAAAGCTCAAAGCATTGCTAAGGATTTTCTAATTCCTGCCGATTTTGTTTTTCTAAAAATGTATATAGATTCCCTCTACCTCAGAGATTCATAAATGTTATTAAAAATGAATGGCGAGACTGATTTAAATTGAAATGTCAGATGGATGGTTTCCTAGCTGTTAAAAAGTAATGACAACTGCATAAGAAGCAAGATAAATTAAGAAAAATAAAGGTCTAGGTTAGGTACAAGTAACAAACTATTAGAATTGAAGTATTATGCCAATGAAACATATATTTACACACATGTATGAATTTAATGAGGTTGCCTAATCCTGCAGCCCATTTTGCTCATTAATCACAGTATCACCTCTTGCTTTGTCACTCCTGTTCCAGCACCACACCTCCGAGGGGAGGGATGTTAATTATCCCAGCTCTGCGCTGGCTGCTGCAGCTGCTGGGCTGAGCAGGGGTAGTGAACACCAACCAGAACTCCCTTAGGACTTTAGTTTGCTTCCACAGTGCTCTTGATAAGGGCAGGAATCAGACATCATAACATCAGATCTCTGGCAGGAAGGGTCACTGTGCAGGGACCCCGAGGGCAGAACAGACTTTCTCCATATCCCTTCATGCTTTGAATATTTGTGCTAAGGGGAACTAAGTTACCTGTGTCCATCTATATCTGAATTTTGCATTTTAATAAAGTGATACAATCTTCTATTATAATATGTTCTAAGGTGAAATTTATAACAGCTTGAATCTTTAAAATCTTGGGTACAATTTTTTTACTTTTAAAATTAATTAGAGCTGTCACTGGTGTAGAGATTTCTTTTAGAAGCAAAAACACCTCTATGTAGTATAATTTAAAACCAAGACCCTCAGTGCCTCTCCCCCTCACCACCCTCCAATAACCCAAGAGATCCTGAATATGTTCCTTAAGGGCAGCTCTCACGCAAAGATGGAAAGGGGAAATCTGAGCACAGACTACTCACAGAAGAAACTCCTCAAGTATTTGTAGAAGAATAACACAGAACAAGGGAGTGGGATTCTGCAGGAAGTCATACTATAAGTGTTCATCAGGTTTCCAAGTTTAAGAAGGTGCGAGACACCACATGCTCCAGGACCTGCTCATTCCCTTGTGGAAGAGAAATTATTCTGGACACTCCAAAGACCTTGAATGCATGCTGGAAAAAATGTCTTCTAGTTATTTCTATTATTCTATAGGCAGTTAATAATTTGTCCTAATATGATTTCTGCAGGTATTTCACATATATGTCACCAGTAATAGATAATTAATGTACATTTTTAAAGCATTTACAAACTGAAAATGAGGTTTATATTAGAAATATTTATGCAAGAATAAAGAATATATGATACTACTTCATAAAGCATACAGTAAGAACAGCCTTTAATAACACAAGTGCACTGTAGAAAGTTGTTTTATACACATGAAGGAAAAGAAAAAAATCTAAGAGATACTAGCAGATACCTTTATAAACTTACACTTCTATTTCAATTTTTTTTGTAGAATAGAATAAAACAGTATTAAAATACTTGAATTATGGGTGACAGTTGCTGAGTACTAATACAAACTACATAATATTCTACTAGAATCTGAGCTACAATTTCTGGTTATATATTATGTACCACTATTTTAGAAAAGTAACCCCATAAATGAAAAATTTCAGTACAGAAAGACGCTATAATATTCCTTTTTATTTAAAATGTAGCATTAAGGCTAAAAGAGCAAAACCTTGAATGACCTCCTAACCCCTTTTAATCCAAAAGAACTGTGCCTTACTGAACTCAGTTTTATGAAATATTCTGTTGAGACTAATTGAGGATGGAGTAATGAAATGGCTCAGGTCAGCTGTGAGTTGCATGTGAGGTTAGAAAAAAATCCATTTATTTTGAAGGCTTTTCTCCTTTAATATTTATGAAAATAATTTGACAATTTTTTGACAATTTTTGGGCATTCTAAGGTTTATTTTTCTATGGTAAGTCTATATGCTTCCTGTTGAGGCTGAAGACTTGTATTGCAGGCATCATTAGAGAATATATAAATTACTGTCTGCTCATATTCTTCCTGTTCTTCTCCACCATGAGTTATAAATGACTAATTCTTCCATTTTCCTCATGAGGTCCATGAGGTGAAAGTTCTTCTCTCTAATGGATCATGTTAGACTTTGATATTTTCTTATGAGAAATAGAACCATTTCAATAGGCTCAGGTGATCCTTTCTCTGATATTTTCTAGGCATAAATAAACATTTTCTTATCCTTAAGGTCTAACTTTAGGGGTTTTGTCATAGAATGAGTTATTTAGAATCAGATTTAACAATATCTTCTATGCAAAAAGAGATACTATAAGATTTGTTAAAATTACTACGAAGAATTTTTTTAATCATTTTCTTAAAAACTTCAGTATTATGAAAATTAAGATTTCATGATACCTGTTTTTCTGCTCCTCCAGGAAAATGTTTAGCTAAAAATGAGTCTGTACTTTTTGAAGCCCCAATGTTACAGTGCACTTCTCATTATTCCACTGTGTTTTCATGCTTTTGTGGAGGTGGGAAAACAATTGATACCTAATGTGAGATACCTTTGTGGTAAATATGGTGGTAAATACTGCTGTAAATCTCCCTCCTCCAAATACAGGTCTTGGCTGCATTATGAAGACTGTATAAATTAATATCACACTGTAGACCACATGAGAATAGTAACTTGCCTCTGCAGGCTGGTATAAAAAATGGAAGGGTAACCTGATACCAGCAAAATATTTTAAAATTAACCAGAGCTTTAAATCTGAACTGATAGAGGTTCATCCTTTGGGCTATGGGAACAGAAGAATAGAGTTATTCCTGTATTTGCAAACCAGACGGGAAAACATTTTGCATTCTACAGCTTCCTACAGCTAAACTGTACAATATTATGCATTGTACCAAAATATTCTGAAAAACTAAGCAAATAGAGTTGAAATTGCTTATGAATATAATGCAGGTTTGTGGTATTTCAGGCCTATTATTTACTGTGCATTTGCTGATTTTTTTTTCTCATAGAACTACATATTCAGGTATATAATAGTGGTGACACTCAGACTGCATTCAGGTTACATCAGCATATCCACTGAAAAAGACTTTTAAGGGGAGAAGTACATTATTTCACAGTAAAGAATATGAATCTGACTCTTGATACATAAGTATTAATTCAGGATTGTGAACTTGCACTCTCTTCAAGGCCTGCGGTGGGTGGCAGACTCTGTAGTGGAACAAATTGTGCAATACCTTCACAGGGCTCCTATCCCTGAGGAGCATTGATAATAGGGATTTATATACCTTGCTTTTCAATTAGTGAAACTGAAACAGGGTCTTCAGAAAGTGGAGAAAAAAAAAAAAACAAACCAGGAAGGAGGAGTGAATAGGGAAATCATAACTGACCTAGCTGGGCAGCAGACTCAGCTCTTAATTACCTTTATCTCTTCAAATGATTGGAAATTGAATGTATATCTTTATTCAACAGAGCAGTACATTCATAATATCAATACTCAGAAAGCTACAGTATGCACATTACTGATGTCACTGAAGAGACATGAAGATCTTTCTATTTGATCAGTTCAGACTAAATCTTGTATATTCTGTATTTGGGTGAGTTTGTGAATGACAAAATGAGTCAAGTAAACTCAACTGGAAATTTCCTAGGTGATTTCTGTATTACAAAACATCCCAGGCAGTTACAGTTTCCAATTTTCATTTGTAACATTTAAAATATTATAGCTGGTTTAGCTAATTAACCCCTTCCTTTTTAGCATGAATTTTTATCATAACAGATTGATTACTTTTTCAACTAAGCAATTATCTGGAAATGTAAAAAATTGTTTTCTTTCATTAAAATCTTGGGGTTATTTCTTGTTAGAGTTGAGACTGTACTTGTTAAGGAAAGGTGATCAAACTTGTCATAAGGTAGTTTAAGAAAATCTGGATAATTAAGGCAGAATCTTGTGAAAAATGGTCATCTTGGTTATTGGTCTGCTCCTGGTAGTGGTCTACTCTTCCCTTTATGTATGTGGGCTTAGCCCTCCTTCAAGCCAGTTACCCTGGACAGTCTTTATCAAGAAGCCCCACATTCCTCTCTCTTGGTTTTTCCTTGTGAAACAAAAAAAAATCATTTTACCCTGACCATCTGCAGAGATAACAGTACTGAATAAGTTATCTAATTCTTTCATGACTTGCTTGCTATCACTACTTTTCTTTGTGGAGAAGTAAGAGGAACTTAATCCATTAGAATAACATTACATTAATATAAACATAAAAGTTTTCTATGGTGTGCTATTAGAACAATTTCCTTTTGAATGCTGTATTGATTCTTCAGGGGAAAAAAGGTTGCATTGAAGGTAAAGTGCTTGACTGTACAAGTGCCTGATCTTATTTTCAGATAGTGATGTAGTGATGGTACACAAACAAAGGTTTGACTGATTTCAAGGAGTTATCAGAAAATCCATAATTTCCTATTTTTACACCATGAACATTAGAAACTATACAGCCATGAGGCAAGAAAATGTGAAAAATCTTAGAATGTGAACAAAAAGAAATAAAAGCTGTGAGAGGCGAAAAATTCTCATGCCAATTTCACAGGTCGAAAACAGAATACAGCTCTTGTGACTTGAACACCTTACCCAAAAGATTAAACTCTTCCTTGGCTTTCTCACTTAGTGGCCTCACTCATTTGCTGTGGAAATTGGACAGAACACTTCCTGCCTCTGAGTGTCTGTTTTCTGCCAGATGCACCACTTCCATTCGCTAGCTGGTGTTCAGGAAGGGAATTTTGATCTCCAGGGCTCTTTGAAGAACAAAACAAACTGAAACCATGACTGACATCCTTTTACCCAGTGATAATTCTGCTTGATTTGCAAAATAACTAGCTAAAAAGTGCCTGTCTCTAGATGTGGGATTTTTTTACATAGTAGTGACTTAGTATATGAGTTCTACTCCACTACTCCAACACCATGTCTTGAAGGGGTAGTTCTGACCTGTCTCCCTAAGTAACCAAGTCTGAGTGGAACTTTTTTGGTCCATTTGTCTCCTGACTGTTGTTTTACAGAAAATCCCTCTATTACTGCAATGTAGTTTTTTTCTCCATAGTTGACTTTTTCTATCACAATTTGTTCATTTAATGTCCCTTAGTATGTACACTGGCTAGTAATTTTTTCCCTTCTTGATGTTACCTCAATGATTTTCAAAGTTTTCTTCAGCAACAATTTTATAATTGTTTCTGGCAGGACAGTTATCCATCTATAACACTTAAAAACTGAAAACCTTAAGTTACTATGAATAAAACTTAAGAGATTGTTTCATAATGCATATATAATATTTTACTCTATTTTGGTAATTTTTAATGTGTTCTTCTTGGTCTGTATTTATAACTTTAGTCAATGGTGCTGTATTTAATCTTTTTACAAGAAACTGTATCTGTACTCAAAAAAAGGCTCTGAACATTGTCATGAGATTTTCTGCCTTAGTCATTCCCTAACAAAAGGAGTTTTATCACCTTTGCTCTTTAAACCTAGTTAGCTTGTAAGTGTTTCAGTGTTGTAACTTACAGCTTGTCATAATTAATCTACTTCAGGTTGGAGATCTCATTCTCTGATTTTTTTTTTTCAAGGAGAGAACACATAATCAGTTCTCACTTTTGCTTGTGTTTAGAATATATATCAAGAATCCTACTTAAACACTTCTTTTCCTCTTGAGAGGAAACAGACTTAACCTCAACAATATTCCTAACTGCTCCTTTATGTATCACAGCAACCTTCATATCTCCATGTTCTCAGAAAGGAAGTTGGCATCAGCACTGATTTCCCTTGGTTTATGTTCAGGGGGCAGACTTGTGCTTTTTGCTTTTAGTAATTATTTGAAACCTTATGACTATAAAGTGCCCCCGTCAGTTATGAATAGGATGAAAATGTCAAGTCAGAAGCACTTGATAATGCAGTGTTGGTTTCCCAAACCTGATAATGGCCTAAAATAATGACTCTGAGATTTTAGTTCTTCCAATCAGTTCAGCCAGGTTAGGTCAGAAGCCTGAATACAGCAAAACTATTCACATTATCAAATTTATGGCAAAAAGTCTGTCCTGGTATACATCTGAGTGAGAAATATGTTCTTTATCCCAGAATCCCAGGCTGACACAGCTGGGTTAGAGGATGCTATAGGGCAGCCACAGAGACTGTCAATATTCATGTCCTTGTATGAAAATTTGCTGGTGTACCAGGAGATGAATGTGACTGATCAAACATTTTCTTGCTAAGGTATCAATAATTGCTTTTCACCTCCCCTTCTCACCACCTCATGCCCTCACTGAAATGGCTGGTTCAACCAGTAGTCTTCTAAATATTTTGAACTACAGTATTATATGATTACAACTTGGCAACTTACAAACAAAAATTAAATACTATTTTTTCCTTTTTTCTTTTTTTGTGCGCATTAATTTCGGCTTCACAAAGATCAGGTTGGGCATGTGAAGCCTGAAAGCCTGACTCATTCACATCAGTTCCATGCTGCCACAAGTTTGGAGCTTCAGATTGGTTGTTCAAGATGTTAGAAGGCTAGGATTGTCATTTCAATTTTCCTGCATTTCACTTTAAATTCTTTTTAATGGTGTGGCTACACTGGCCACAGCATAAATAAGAAAACAGGATTTGCATTTAGAATGCTGTAAAATACTGTATTCTGTTGGGTATACTCACAAATGTACCCATTCATATAAATCAAGATAAGAATAGGGAAAGCAATTTGCTTAGGTACTAAATTCAAAATCTTACAAGAATGTGGTTTAACAGTCACCAGGAACTTAAGTCAGGTTACTTATGCAGCGATGTCTAGAGTGGAAAATTAAAATGACAAGTTTAAGAGATAAAGACAATCTTGTTCTTATTCAGCTTCAGGGTTCCTGCCAGGTTTTCTTATGAGGTGTAATGTAATATTACATACACATCTACTATAAACAGTGAGACTTTTATAGATATGTCCAAAGGATACTGTTTGATGGGAAATAAAATAAATTACAACCTTGTAAAAGTTCCTTAATTTATTCTTATAAGCATTTCCTCTGAGAGACATGGAGCAAAATGTAAAACCTGTATATTTTACTTAGTGTCTAATCAAGGTAATAAACTATAGTTTTCAATTATGGGAGATAAAAAATTCTGCCCTTAGCTAAACTAATAAACAGAGTCATTAAAGGTTATGCAATTTTAATTAATGAATATCTAGAGTTTTTAGAACATTTCATTTCTGGTTAATAGGTCTCAGTGACACACATGAGTGTGGGACTCTCCTCTTCCTGATCTTTAGGTTACTTTCACCTTTTGATCTCAAAGTTGTTGTAAAAAGTTTCCCTTAACTTTTTCCGTTTCTTTGTCATCTGGCTCAATCATTGCTTGATTTTCTTAGAACTATGCAAAAATACTACTTGAGGCTACAATAGATGTTTGCAGACTTCCTCTAAAACAACAGAGCCTCCTCCCATCTCCTTCTGATAATGACATCAAAAAAACATTTACGGTTTAGAGATACTTGGCAAGTTACTGCATTCCTTTCCTATCAAGTTTTATGGCTTTTATACAGCCAGCATAACCCATTTAATCTCATACTCATTCTATACATACTTTTTTTGCTGATATTTTCCTGCATACCCTCTTATAATTAGGAACTAGGCCCCTGAGGGCCCAATTAGCCAACATATGAATGTAATTATAATCCTTGAAATGTTCTTTTCCATGTGTGTCTGTGATATGACTTTGACCATGCATAATGTGAACCTACTCACAAGGAAAGTTAATCCCCTAATCATTTGTAGAGAGAGCTTTTCTCAGATTTATAGGAGGAATACAAATGGTTATAGAATATCATACTCCAGGTAGTGTAGTAAATATGTAATGCTCCTGCGGCAGTATTCAAGAAATAATCCAAGTTTCAGAGTGTTTTAGTACCTCTCTATTTCCATTGAATTGTAAATTCTGTGACCTTGCTAATGTGTCAATAATATCTGGATTTACTTTACTTCTGGGATTTTAAAACTTTATTTAAATATTTGAGACATTACCTCTGTATTATTCCAATGCTTCGCTGAGGCAAGCAATTACAGAAACTCCCAATCCCAGTCTCTAGAATGTGAGGAAAATAAACCACAAATTTTTGAAACAGTATTTTCTGAAGTCTGTTTTCTTAACATTATTTTTGCTACACTCTCTGAATTAATGTTGACAATTCTCTCAAGCATCTGGATATCTTTATTTTACTTCCTGTGCCTGAGTAAAACCTTTATTGAAAAAAAACCTCTCTGATTTTTTAAAGAACTGTTACTGAAATGAATAGCAAATATTAACTTGCATGGACAAGTAACTATGATACAAAATTAGACATCTTCTGGGCCAATACCTAGTTATTTTATGCTGGCTTCTTTACTGCATGTCTGCAAGATATAAAACCCCACAAGAAAATAAATCCATTCAATATTAATATCTAGCACTGTGTTGATGACATCGTTATTGGGTTTGATTTGGTTTAGGAAAAAAATTCATGCTCCAACTAAGAAGAGAAATAACAAAGTTTCTTTGGAAAGAGGTTTATTTCTGAATACAAATCTTGTACAAAATACGTGTGGAAAACAAAACAGACAAAGCTCATGAGACTATATTGAAGCTAACAATCTTACACTGACAGCCTAATTGTCAAAATAGCCCATTATTTGGTCTGTTTGAGGTTTTTCTTACTTCATCTCTAAAGACAGTTAATCATAAACTTACAAACAAGTCCTGGAAATATGTGTGTGTTTAAATTGACTCCTCCGAGATGTAGCAGGCTGGCATTATGGGAGAGACTTGGCGTATCAAAACTACTTATGGTTGGCACCTTCCATTTTCATTAAAAATGAAGCACTACACCAGATGGGCTTCGAAGATATTTTTAAGATTTACGTGCCAGCCCATGGGAGGGCTCCAGTGCAAACAGTTCCCTTGCAGGGAGTCGGAGCATCCTAGGTCAGGGGAGGGGACCAGGCAGCCTGTTTGTCACACATTAGGATCCTTTCATGCATTTGGTGTTGTTAAATTCCAGTCTGCATGTACAAACAAGTCATTTTAATAGGGGAAGCTTAACGTCTCTCAAGTGCTTGTCCTGCACCAAATGTAGAGGTTTTAAAGACATAATAAAATAAAATGAACTGAAATAAGCAACACTCTACAAAAAAAGGCTTTTAGTCATATGACATCCTGGCTGCAAATGGCATGTTTGGTCTCAGGATTAATTTCTCAGTTTGGCTCTGTGCTGAAGCCACTGAAAAGGATGGGAATATTGCCACTGACTTCAGTTGGTGTTAGAAAAATTAGTCCCCTCAGTAATGAGAACTTCTCTTCAAGCTAGTCTACCAGTACATGTCATAATATATAAACAAGGGGAATATGGAGCCATTTAAGGATAATTTTTGTCTAAAACTGCACTGAAAAGGAACATAAATTTCTCTTAATGCTACTATTTAAAGACGTTGTTTCTTTCCTTGCTTTAATTTATACCAGTTGATTTATACCGGCTGCAATACTTCAGTATTCAAATAGTAAACGTACTGGGAATCCTTAAAGGGTTTAAATATGTCAGCAAATTTCACTTAATTCTAGGAGTTCTGTTAAGCTCTCACATTAAATACCAGACTGCTGCAACAGGCTGAATCTTCTTGATGTCTTAAGGGCCGGACAAAAACATCCCTGTGGCCTGTCACTCTGTCTCCAAATGTCCTCTTTTCTCATCTCTGATGGTGTAAGCCTTCTGCTTTAAAACTTAAAGTTTCAAGTTCTATTGGTCTTTACATAGTGTTTCTGAGAAAAACATTGGCTTTCACTGTGTATTTGGATGTAAACCTCAAAAAAAAAAAAAAAAGAAAAGAAATCAGTCATTTTCTGATCATTCAGGAATATTCTTCAGGACCTCATAAGACTTTTTTGTATACCTTAGGCTCCATTTTTGAACCTCACAGTTTTTGATTTCTGGCCCTCATTCCACATCTAAACAATGTCCCTCTGTCCTGCTGTGAAATCAAAATTAAAATTTCCCCTCTACTGTCCTAAAAGTCTAAATCCACCCATGAGTCTTTTTCTCAAAGTTTTCAGAACTGTGTTTCTTTTTCCTCACCAAAACTTCAAGTGTCCTTTTTTTCCTGTTTTTTGGAAAATAGAGTGCTGAAAGATACTAACCTCTTGCAGACAGGCATGAAAAAAATTAGCTCTCTTGAGAAGAAAACCTTTAGTCCAAAGATATTTCCATCTCTTTACTTCTACTGAGCCTTAGTAGCAGATCTGTGCTCAGATCTGTGCTCAGATCTGTGAGGGGTCTAGGAGCTCTACCTGTAAGGGCAAATACCTGGTTGCACATACTTACAAAAATACGGTAATGCTCTAACTCTGTGTCATTAGTTCATTAATTCTATGTAAGTTCACTAAATTATGAAAATATCAACTGCACTAATGACAGGAGCTTTTGTGCTGCAGGACAAGACTATTAAGAAATTAATAGAAGACAGTATCATGTAGTATCTTGCTAGTCATTAGATCTTTATGATATTAGGCTGCCTGTAAATGAGATACTCTATGTCCTAGATTAAACAGCTGATATCTTTTTAGGCTCAAAAGATGATTAGAAAGACGATTTGTTGCTTTTTGTAGCACTTGAAGGTTTTCAGCTACTGGCTGTAGATCAAAAATGTTTGCTTATTTTTGCCATTCTTTTTAAAATATGCTTGTTTATCTTAGATTTACTTTGTTCTCAGGGTGTTTTCGGGTAGCCTTGTTCATTAAACAGAGCCATCCATACATGTTAAGTGCTATAAAGCATGTGAGGAAAGAAGCTGACTATTTACAAAAGAGTTGCAATCTAAATATGTCTGGGAATCACTTACCAGGAGATAATACCAACAGTCATGTCCCCAGTTGGCTCTGACAGTGACCATTTGTGCTGCCAATGCCTGTTACATCTGAGCCAATGATGTCAATAAATCACAGATCCTGCCTCAATTGCTTTGTTGTTAGCTTTTGGGTTTTTTTTAATACATGGCTGGTCCAATTAATTTAAAGAAAAAATAAAACAATGCCCCAAAACCTAAGGCCCCAAGTTTCTTTAAAACATCATGACCCAGAACCACTTCCAGTTCTCCTTTGGGATTTTTGCTATGGCACACCTCCTGTGCTGTTTGGTGATCACTTGCAGTTTTGCTTCTTCCTGCTTGTAAAATTACAGGTTTCTTCACTTGGCTGCTAAAGAGCTTGTTTTTGTCTCTGAGGATTCTGCTCACATTATGCAGTTGGACCAGCAGCAATAACCGTAGCAACAATACTTCTATCAAGAACTGAGGAATCAGCAGAAAAAGCAACGGCAAAAGCCAGTTATTCATCATAATCATCATCATTAGCAGAAACATGAGATCCAGAATGAATTCCTACAGGACACATTTGTTCTAAATAGCCAGTGCTTTGGATGGGCAGTGTGTTGTTTTTGTAAGGCTTCCACATGCACTCAGAGGAAGCAAAACCAGTCTGATTTGGGGAGGAAGGTTGTTGAGATTTTTATTTCAGTGGTGGGGATGTGTGTTGGGATAGGTGGGTGGGTGGTAGGGGTGGATGTTGTTGTTGTTGTTGCTTTAAATCTTAATAGTAATTTTTACCCTTTTTATTCAAAATGTCATCAGCTCTCCATGAAAAAAGGCTGGTACTTTTGTAATAACAGTTTTGTGTAAGAAAATTCTAATTTAAGGGAATGGAACATTAATACGTTGACACTGAACTTTAAGTGACTTACGTAATGCGTGGTAAAAGTAGGATCCTGAGTGCCTTCAATCACTGTCTAGGGAAGTTATTCTGTCTCCTTTGGCTATGAAGGGATCTTCCTCTGTCAGATGCTACTAATAATAGCAGAAGTGTTCCCCTCTGCATTAATGGTGTTCTAGCTATGAATGCAAGGACAAATTTTATGGGTGGGACTGTACCAACAATGTACACAGATTGTAATGCAAGAATAAGGCTCAGTATAATAAAATCTAGGGTATACTAAGACAAAACAAAAGAGAGGAAGCGTCAATAGAGCTGAAAAACCTACAACATTGACATTAGATGGGGAAAATGACATCTTAATTGAGGTTTCAGTTGCTCAAAAGGTGGAATAGTAAGGAAGGAAAAATCTCTGGATTTTCTTCTATTCTGTTCTAAGAAACACCTATGTTACTAAGGTTAAAGTATAATGAACAAGAAAATAGGCTATGCTATATGAACTAAGTGAAGAATTCCTCCCTAGACTGCTGGATTGCAACAGCCCTTAAAACACAGATGAAATAAACAGCAGTTAGCAAGGAAGAACCTGACTAGAAAACAGAAACCCATGCTGGGATTCACACTGCTGTGACTGGCTCAGCTCCCTGTGCATGACACTGCAAGTGCTAAAATGAAACTCTGTGTTCATTGGGATTTGGCTTTGTCTGACATGGTGTTGCTTTTTTCTTATTTTATGTAGGGGATGGTTTTATATTTGGAGCTGACTTGGATTTAGAATAGCACCAATTCACATTTCTTCTGAAGGACTGCATTTTTTGCCTACAGGTTTCATTTGCAATCTGAAAATTCATCGATACAGCAAATATACAAATATTTGCTACTAAAAATACAATGTGTAGCCTCGCAAAGTTTTCTTTGGAGTTTATTGCAGACCTCTTGGTGGTTAAAATAAAAAAAAGTTGGACTTAATAGCAGACCAAGAGTCTGGTCCACTCCCTTTCTACTGCTGAGAAGAAGGTTGTAGTACATTAATCCCAGGATGTGCAAGCACAGCATTAGACCTTGTTAAAGCATTAGCATTAACATTTTAATTACTAATGAATACTTAGGACCAATAAATATGTATTAAACCAGGTTTGCATATCTTCAGTGTTCTATGTTCTCACTGGCCCACAGATTGAGCAAGGGGACCTAGTGATCCAGAATCTCCCAGGTGTGAATACTATTCTTTGCTCAAAATGGGCAGAATTTTATATGCTAGATGCCACACACCTGTAGAATCATGCTGTCACTCTCTTCTAGGTAAGTCCATTGAAATGAAAGACAAATTACTTCAAAAAGAATGTTCTGGAGAAGTATTTTACAATTCTAAGGGAAAAACAGATCTTATGAATCCTATCAGCTTCTTTAATACTAGCTACTCTTAGAATTTAAAATGAAATAATTTATCAGCCTTCTAATAGTGTGAATAACTAAGTATCTTGTGTAATCTTATTTACACAGTTTTCAAAGGATGACAGTTGAAAAAAACTTCAGTCTATTCTAACATATTATATAAACTTAAATATTTGGGAAAAAACCCCCAACAAACACAAGCAGTTGATTGTTCTCAAGCTCCAATATCTGAATACTAGAGAGAATTCAGTCGTTGAAAGTGGAGAGAATGAGGGAAGTGGTGTAAGTGTGTTCAGAAATAATGAAATGTGTAGTGAACACTGATGAGTTGTGCTTTATTCTCTGGTCAAGTACTTTACTCGAGTAAGGGGATTTTTCTTGACATAAGTCCATAGCAAAGTTAGAACAGATATTTTTTATATGAGTCAAGAGTAGCTGTCACAAGTAGCCTCTCTTTAGTTAGTTTTATAGAATTTCAAAGTGGTTTAATGGCTGCATGAATTCATATAGCATGGACAGCTGTACTGGAACAGGAAAGTAATATAAACAAATGTCAGTAAAAAATGAACCACTTGTCACAAGTTATTTAACTGCTAGTTTATACAGACATGGATATCATTTAAAGCAACTGTATCTTAGTTATCTAACATGGAGAAAAGTGTTCTTTCACTTTGCTGTAATTTGGCCTAGTCATAGTTTCACACAGTACAGCTCTATAAATAGCTTTTATTATCATGTTTTTAATATATTCTCTTTAATTTCATGTGTCTGAACTTTCCATCAGCATTCTCTGTCTTTAAAAATGTACATGTAAAAATTGAGGTAAAAAAATCACTCGCCTTTTAATGTATATTTCATACTTGAATTTTCTTTTTTTATTGTTCCTTAAATACATTAACATAATATTGAGACTTTGAAGGTTGCTGTGAAATTCATCCTTAGTAAATATAAACTTAAGTAGTACTTGAGAACTATATTTCTAGTGAGATCTCAACTATGAGCATTTACAAACAGTGATAAGGGGCATCAATCACTTTTAGCATCATAGAAATTTCTGCTTGCTTTCTTTTCATTTAACTGGCTCAGAAAATAACACCAACTGTTGAAATTGGCACACCGTTGAGATCAAAGGCTCCTTTTTCACATTTGTAGGACAAAAAAATCTGAAACGTGCCCCTTTAAAACACAGGGATTGTATACATTAAAAGCTCCTGTTTGCCTTAAACAGTTCTTGAATTATACCATAGAGATGTAAGTGGGTTGAGTGAAATGAAATGAATTATTATGATCAATCATATTTCATATGCTAGTGGCCAAGTAACAACAATTGTGGTAGATGAGGTACAGAGGCAGAGAAGCAAATGCTTTTCCTAAGCTGCTTATAATTTAAATGGTTGAGATGGAAAATATGGGTGAGGGAAAGGATTTAGCAAAAATGAATGTACACAGAGATGGTAAGAAGTGGATACAGTTTTCTAGATATTTTTACATGAAAGGAAGGATTTATCAGGAGGGGATCAGCTGAACAGAATATGCAAGAACAGTGAGTAAGTTCTGTAAGGCTGAAGTAGGAGAGGGGAAAATGGAAGATGGAGATGACATGGCAGAGATCTAAAACACAGGACAGAAAGGAGACTTCTTGCATCTTTGTATTTCCTTGAGTCCACCCAGATGCATTTTCTCATTTAGGCCTTTGTATGAAACTGTAGGGAGAAAGTGGTAAAAGATGCAGGGAATGAGGGAGGCATCACCTGGACTCTAGTCAAAAGGGAATCTTTGGCATGCTGACAGGCACAGGCTGTGGGAAAAAAAGAGGGTCTTACAGAAACATTGATATATCTCTAATTTATGCATTTTCTAAGAACATGAGCTCATTAAATGGTCTGCATGCACAATTGGTAAATGTGGCTCAGCTGTCTCTCCAGAATAACACAGGCACTTTTCACTGGAGAAACTAAGTGCTTGCAAAATACATTCTGCAGAAATTGTGGATTTTTTTTTTTTTTTTAGCTAAGGCCCGATAATGTCTTACTTTCAGAAGGTGAAAAAGAAACATAATTAATAAATAAAATAGTGATCCATCCATGGGTATTTGACTAGAAAGTAGATTAAAATCTTAAAATACTGCTGAAGTTATCAGGGCAAAAAAGAGTCAAATGTAAGGGTAGAAAGCAATCAAAGCTTTCAGTGTCAGGTAGCAGAATTTTCTCCGGAGATAATCTATGCACATTGCATTTATCACCTAAACAGCTCTAGCACTACAAACAGTGATGATATTATATAGCCAAAAGAAAGGGGGGGGAAATTCTTACAGATGATCATTTATCCACCTTCTCACTTATCCTTTTCTTCTTGGAATGCCATTTAGCTCACATTTTAAAAGAAAGAGAATGCAAAAAGGGGACAAGGATTCAAATTTGGATTCAGTTTTTCTATCTCCTCCTTTTTTCTCTTTGTTTTCCGGAACACCGTTTTAATTTTAGAAAGAAAGTCTAAGCTGACATTTAAATGGTGGCAGGGCAATTCTCATTCTCTGCCTTGTGAAACGGTCTCTGAAATGTACAATTATGCTGTCATCCTTAGCACTCCACATTGGACAGAGTTTAATTATTAATGTGTTTCCCTCAGAGAATGACTCGATCATGTCACAACTCTAGACAAATACAGCTAATGCAAAATCATAAAATATTCACTTGAATACTGCTGAACTGACAGGAAATTAATTCTATGAACACTTTTGATATTACCAGAAAATTAGTTTCAAACGCATAAGACTGAAATAAATGTGTTCATAATTTGCTCAAGGGTAACGCTCATCTTGCAATCAGTTGGTGTCTTTTTATAAATGTTACAAGTATTCAACATGGCTTTATGATAAAGAGGACAGTTAATGTAATGTATTATTTGTAGACAATATTTCCCTTGTAAACAGCAGGGAGTGAAGAATTGCTCTCTTAGAAATATTTAAGCTCTAGAAATATTCTGCAATTTATCATTTTGTGGCACCAAAAATACACCTATTTTTGAATAGCCCCAGGAGGAGGCAGAAGTTCAGGAATTTTGTAATAATCACACAATAGTCTTTCACATCTAAATGACTGGGTTGAGTTTTATCAGCTTGATTGGGAGTGACCGAAAATTGTTATCAGTCTGAAAGTTGCAACCAACATAGTCAGTGGAAAAGGATCAGGCCCTCCTTACAGGGAAATGTCTTTGTATCAAATATCACTATCATAGTGTACTCTCCAGCTGCATGAATAAAAATGCAGATGAATTGTGACAGTTTGGATGAACAGAAACAGCAAGTTCAGTTGTTGTTACTTGTGGCATATAATTTACTGGAATTTAGAAAGCCTGAAATATAAAGTAAACCATTTCCAATGAAAGTACTTATGGTGTAAAACGTTGACATGCATGTGTGTTACATGCTTTAACCAGTTCCTATGTATCTGTTCCAAAATGCTTGTTCCTAGCCTGGCTTTCTGTCTGACCACTCTTGCTGACAGCGTGTGTGAAATCACCTGCAGTGGGTTACCGTGAGGAGCAGGCAAATGCTTGAGTGGACTACTTGTCACTGAACCAGGGACAGAGACTTTATCCCTGAGGCTACTTGGCAGATAATCCTAAACAAACACAAGGCCTGTTTTTCAAACAGGAAAAAGTATTTGGAATAAATATTATTCACAATGAATAATTTATCAGCTCTCATGGGCACCTTTGGAAAGTTTCCTCAGAAAGGCCTGGAATTAAATCACCACGAAGATTAAATTGTTTTTCAGGGCTAATGCTGCATTCCTTTCTGCAGTGATGACCAAAGTTATATAAAATATGAAGTATGGATATAGTGGAGCCACATTAACTGGGAGAGCTGGTGTAATAACTATTGACAGTTCAAGGACCAACAAGATCCAGTCTTCTGCTCTTAAAGTATATGAGGGAAGACGGTTACCAAAATATTCAAGAGCAGGTGATCACAAGGGTATCAAAGATGGTTGTCAAGTCAGTCACTTCAGTATTTTGCAGATGGAAGCACAGGGGTTGTTTCTGTGCACGGTTTTGTGGAGCCACAGCAGAAGATGAGGCAGAGCACTGACTCCCCATGAAGCTGAGTTCTGCCAACAGAAAGCCCAAGTACCTGTTTATCCATGTTTATGGAAGATGTTTTAATGTAGAAAAACAAAAGCACCTTCAGTTTTCCAAAGCAGTTCATCTGGGAATTTCCAGATACATCTATGTACAAGAGAAGATCTTTTTGCATTTTGCCTGCAACATTTGAAACTCGAAACTAAAAAAATATCCTCAGAACATCTTTCCCACTCTCTCTGTATGGCTGCATAATAAATACACCATTAAAATATGCAGTGTCATTAATGAACACCAGTGGATTGCACAGTTTAACTGCTTAAACTTTTTATTAAAAATTAGAGGAAATGAGAGTATTCATTATGCTATAATGCTCCTTCCTATCATGACAAATAGCCCTATTTCTTAGAATTAAGATATCTGTATAATAAGGAAAGCACAGTACTGAGAGAATTTGTAATATGTGGGAAGAAAAATCCAGCAGATTACATGATAATAAAGGAGGCAGGCAAGAGAAAATACCTTTGTCCAGCCACAATTCTGTTTATCAGGTGTTTTAGCCAAAACTGACATAAAGTTAAATTTAAAATGCACACATCATGTATAAACAAGATGTTTACATGCTTAAACACACTCCAAACAAGTAGTAACTTCTACTGAGGGGTTGGTTTTTTTTTTTCTGTTTCCAGATAAGTGCTTTTTGTACATGGTATTAGACATGAGCAGTACATGTTGGCACTTTCAGTTAGCAGCTCTCAAATAGGGTATCAAAAAATTAGAACTTGGCTTCATAGAAGTAGCAAATTATTCACCATCAATGTATTGATATCAGAGAAGACTGGCTTAAGAATATTGAACTAATCACAGACAATTTGTTCTCTGGAACTATTATTTAAGAGGAAAAATAAAAATAAGCAAATGAATAAACAAAAACACAAAAAAACACAGATATGCATACAAGCCCCCCCCCGCCAAAAAAAAAAAAAAAAAAAAAAAACAAAAAACAAACACCCAGAA